>JACXSJ010000823.1:0-160614 GCA_014851325.1 Pentalonia nigronervosa | reverse complement strand
ATGTTAAAAAGATCCAATCCAGTAAGTTTAACTTGACCCATATTGTTCCTTAAATAGATTTTGAGCCTCCGTAAATTTGAGAACGATCGTTCTGCTATGGTAGTTGTAATAGGTAATGTGATTAAAATTTGTAAAAAACTGCATATGTTTGGGGAAAAATCAGAAGAAATTTCAGCCAATATAGTCAATGGTGTAATTGGGCGGTCTTTTTCTGGTACATTTTTCCATTTAACTACCCATATTTTAACTTCTGCGGTAAAATATCTTTATAAAAAAGCGTCGCTTCTTGCACATTTTTTAAATTGGTATTATTATTTAAACACTTTGGAATAAGTAATTGTAATTTGGACATCACGAGATGGTGATTAGAAAATATATCTTTTATTTGATAAATAAAATGGTCCAGAAAAGGTAAAAATATGGATCTTTTATAATATTGTTCCGGAGAATCGGCTGGAGTATAACTACACGTCATTTGGCGATGTACAGTTCTTGGTACTGTAAACTGTCACCGACCCGTTATTGTAGTTATAGATAATTGATATAAATAAATTACATAACTATTAATTTTCGGGGGGCTTAAACCCCCAACCGCCCCCTGTATACGTGTCTGAATTCATCAATAAATAGGTTTTATATGCAATGATCAGAACGAGACAACTAGTGTAATTCAAACACAACCATTTTTAAACGTAGTCTAATTCAAACATAACCTTTTTTGAACACAAATGCAATTCGAAAAAAACCCCTTTTCCATCTCGATCGCCTTTTTTGTTATAATATGCCTATTTTTATACCTACAAGAACTAAACATTTTATGTTATAAATGATTTACATCGACCGTAGACACTTTATTTCTACAAACATTTAGTGGTTCAGATAAGTTCAATAACGATATTAGTAGTGTTATAGTGGCAATATTTAAAAAAATGTTATTTAATCAAAGAATAATCACAACGATTTCAAAAGAGATGAAAGCTATGAACACACATACGTATTATTGAGCCCATACGTTTTATATGCACACGATACTATATATTACATCAGTATACCTACCATGGTATCATTTGTTATCAGAATGTCAGTATATTTATTATTAAATTATTTACCTGTTCAAAAAGTGAACAATTATTATTATTAATAATTTATATATAAGATGATGATCACCACGGGTTGTTATATTATTCTTATTAATTTCTGGTGAGTTATTTAAAGTAATAAATCGCGTCTTTGCCGTACTGCACGTGAGTCCATTATTATAATATTATTGTAAACGTTTAAATCATTTTTACACGGAATTAAATTTATAATAACTGTTTACCATTTGATCGAATTCACTATGTGTGTGTGTTTATAATGGTCATCGTGCGTCGTATACTTATTAGTAGGTAGGAATATACATTGATTGGTATGCTGTATCGTTTGGCAGTCCAGGGGTCAAGTAACTCGCCGTAATTTTATATCCAATATATAGACAGCGTAGGTATACCATGACTATATTATAAATATAATATAGTCTAGAAAATAATATTCATTCGAACTATTTAGAAAATGAGTATTTGAGCGTTGATTTCGATTTAACCGATGTATACATGGGAATCAAACATATATTGAGTTAAAAAAAATATTGGGAGTGCATATAAATCAGAAAAATATTCAAATAAAACCGTCATTAAAATATTTTCCCGACTTATGCAGCCTTCCAAATTATTTTTTTTACGAAAAAAATGTTTTTCAAATGATTTTCAAATTTATATAAATGGACACTCCCAATAAATGGGATCGTTATAAATAATGCAAAAAATTATTATACACACTATTATACTTATGTCTTGTCTGTAATTCTGGTCTGCAGATAACATACGCGTCTAGGGTAATAAAAAAAACTAACAAGAGAAGTAAAATAATAAATTCTTATGTGAACATATTATAATTTCAATAAATTATCGATTGCAAAGTATCCTATAGATTTAATTTTGTTTTATTTTATCCATAACACCCGACAAAATCATATTATTATCCACCTACGTATTTAATACCATAGTATAATATACATAGGAACTTAAACGCCTGTAAATTATAGTTTGATAAAATAATAAAAATATTTTAATTGATAATTATTGTTTAAGTTATTGTCAAGGAAGTTTGATAGTAGTTCATGAAAACAAGTAGGTATAGATATTTGTAAAATATTAATTAAATTTCTGAAATTATATAGCAAGATTTCTATTATATCTCTATGTGTCCACATATAGAAAGACAAGATTCTGTAAGCCAAAAAAAAAAAAATTGAAAAATGGTAATTAGTAAGCTTATAAATTAGTGTTTTATATATTATAACTTGTGCAATTACTTTTTTCTTGATAATTTTGTTTTGATTTTTAAAATAATGATAGGTTAAGAGGAATTTGGATCTAAAATCGATTTATGGTATTATGATATAATATAGGTTTTAGGTATCTATGATAATATTTTTAAAACAATTTTGACCATGTAATTAATATTCAAATCATTGAACTTTTTATTTAATTTTAATTAAATAAAAATATATTGCAGTTTGTAATATGTTTCAATTATTTTAAAATAACCCTAAACGACTTTTGGGAGACTAATACGTGATTTTACTTAAGTTTTCATCTCACATACCGTGACAAAATCACTTGGAAATACTTTTTTTTAAAAATATAACATTATGTGTAAATGAGACAGAGTCAGTTGATAATATATTATAATCGTCGTTTATCTTTCCTCTCGTTTAAAAAATTTTAACTTGTTCCTGCAGCAATAATACGATACAGGTGTCTGAAATGATATTTTTTTGCCGTCATTTTATCATAATACCATCGCAATGCAAATTTAACTCCAATACGACTCAATCTCGACCTACTCATTCCAAATGTACTTAATGTTACTACATGTCAACCCATATAATATTGTGGTTTCATTCAAATAATTAATACCAATCAATTTTCCGGTTTTACAGTAAGCATTTTTATGTCTCAATTATGTGGGTATGTAACTTGTATTTATTATATTACACTTAATTACAGTATATCTATATAATATTATTGTAATGGATAAATATCATGAAAATTAATTATTAGCAAATTGTATTTAATAAGGTACTATAAAATAAAATGCTATACATAGTATAATATAATAATGGTACACGGTAATACATTTTTGAGCTTAAAGATAAAATAAACTGAATAAAAATTCAAAAGTTTGTCTGAAAACCCTTTCAGTCTATAATTTAAAAAGAAAATAATGCTCTAGTCCGAACTTAACGATATCTATTAATTATTTTTGATTAGGTGCTGAGATAAGTAAGTACACACATACATTATGATTTATGATTATGATGGATAGTCATTTTTTCATTCGAAATACAAAATAAATATGTAATTACAACACTTGTCTACATTTAAATAATTATTAATGTGACGTAATGGTTTGTACAAATTTGAAGGCTAATTTTAATTTTCACATAAAAATCATTTATTTAATACATTACTTATCGCATAAACTATGAGATATGGTAAGTATAATTAGTTGTTTATTTATCTTTAAATCAATTTTATCTTTAAGTCTAATAAAATAAATTATAAGCTAGTGTCTATTTCGGTAATTGAGTCATAGTCATAACTTAATAATATTTTGTACAAAAAATGATGTATCAAGCCCATTAATTACATCTTTTTTTTTAAGTTAATTTATATTCAAATAAAGATTGAATGATTGTCATAACTCATAAGTCATAATTTTAAAAATATTATGTATTTTAAAATTTAGACATAATAAGTTTTTAATTTTGTAAGAACTCAGTTCTATAGTTTAATTTAAATTGTAATATATAGTAATATTTATTACTTATAATATAATAATATAAATTGTTTTCCATTGTCTTGAAATATTATTACAAACTATTATCACTAACGTTACAATATTTATCAAATTTATGTATTAAACATTTTTATTATCTTATTTAGATTGAATTCCTCATTTTTAAAGTTTTAAACTTGGCGTTTCATGTCAAACATATCAATATAATTATATTACCTGGTACCTTAATTTTTTTTTTTTGTAGAACTGTGATATATACCGACGAATTTGAGTCTCAATGCCCAATAAAACGATCAGTTCGCTACTCAATATTGTAACAATACGGGTTGAATGAGATATAGAATATCAATGTTTGTGTACCTATATACTCGTATATTAATGTTGCAATAATAACTAATAAATCCACAATGAAACCGTACACAATGTACCATACATATAGATAGGTGGTACCAGCTAAACGAAATTGTTAGTTAATGTATTATCACTTATCATTAAAATGTATGCCCGCGTCTTTTGTGCTACGTTCTAAAATCTAAATTACACTTATGATACGGTTTAATAGTTTACTTCGAATAACATATAATTACATTAAAATGTTTCTTCATACTTAAAAAGTAGCGTAGGTACCAAATATCCATCCAACAGTGGTCAGCATCTCTTGGTGTTTGTTAAAGTATATAGAACTACCATTACATTACAATGAACAAAAAAATATTACGATTCGAAAATAAGGATTATTATTTTTAATTTTTGGTTTACTGCAGGATGAGATTGATTCATAATGCCATATCACTACTGCATATGATATTTTGTGTAATGTAAAATGATGATAAAAATTTTTATTATTATTCCCTATACACCGTATTATATGCAATGAAACAGCATAAAAAATTAATAATAATTTACACTACTAAATAGTTTATAAGTTAAAATTGTATACTTATGATGCTAGGCGGTCTAGCACAGACATACTTGTATTAAATGTAATTACTGCACTTTTCACAAAAACCAACATAGTAATATATGTATATATGTAATACGTTGTTCAACTTATTATTTTTTAATTTGCAGAGTCCACATCACATAATATTTAACTTTTTAATGTGGCACTTATTTTCAAGTTTTTTGGTTAATTCACTGATAATAAAACAATTATCTTAAAACAACATTTAAAGATAGGTTTACATAAGTAATTTTAAATTACCGTAGTATATTATTGTTGTACCTAATTACGTTATATATATTTTTTAAGTTTTTTATTTTTTAGCAATTAATATTATATTAGATAGTATTAAATTGGAATATTTTAGTTCTTAAATATTTGATTAATTCGATTTGTAATAAAGTAAAAAAAAATTTTTCTTTAAATTAGATTAACACATTTTAAGTTTCTTAAAAGAAACTGAAAATAGTTACATAACCAATTTTGTTGTGTAAAAAAAATGTTTAATATTTTACGACTTAATGTACAGGCAAATAAAGTCATAAATAAAAATAGTAGGTACTACAAAAATGATTTGTGCACTAAAGACTTTAAATTATTTCCTACTATTCGCCTATACCTGCTTTAAACGTCAATTAATTAGTATGTACATAAGATCAATTCAAAATAACCAGTAAAAATGTTTGAAGTGCTTTGACTCGGCATGGTTTCCATTATAATATATATTAATTGTTAATAGACAATCGCAATGTTTTATTAAATGAAAACTACGAATAATATAACAATACAATATAATATATGGCTGATGCTTTTTACGAAGATAATGACATTTTAGACATATTTTGACCTAATCACACTACCTTGTAAATAATATCATAAAAATAAGTCTACACAAACTTAAATTAATAAACATAATTTTAATTATATAACATTATAAACTATAATAGCATCTGTAAATTATCATGTAATTTTATTTATTTCATCTCATATTAAAGTCACACCCTTTTTTATCGCTATTTTATATGTACCTTTGTTTATTTTAACTTACTGTTATTATAGAGATCAGATCTAAGTTATTAATTTATTAATTAGTATTATTTCACTTGCAATAACATATTATAGTTATTTACGATTAATTATATTTACTATAAATGATGATTATGATGAAAATCATTTGTATTAAATTATGTCATTATAATCGGTTATGTTGAATGTTGATATACTAATGATACTTGATAGTAAAATTAAAGTCTTACCAACTATAAATGATTTTCTTTTAAACCTGCTTACATTTTCTAATAATCACTCAATGTTCAATTATACAGGTACCTACTCTTTTATTTGTTTATTAAAATTAATCATTTTAAGTTTTGATATGTATAACCTAGATAATTGTGATAACATGATATTTATCATAATAATTAGCTTAAAATAATATAATTTGCTACTTTGGAAATAAAATTCTTAAAAATTAAAATTAATATTTGATATGTAGTACACATAAATAAATAGATAATTACTAATTTGAATTAAACATTAGGTATTTAAAATATTTCAAGATCATTCATATAAGTAGTCAAAAAAAATGTACATGATTGATACCTTATCCTTAATGGCAAACGAGAATTACTCAATTACAAAAATATTTCTTCTTCAGATAGCGAATGAACATGACAACAAACGCAATTATTTATGAAACGACTGAATTAAAGTAAAATATAAATGGAAAAAAACACCACCACCTTTAAGTCATACCTTATTACAAACGCTTTTACGATGCAAATTCTTGTACCTAATGAAATTAATTTTAATCAAAACATAAAAAAGCGACCAAAGCTGTTAAGCAACTAGAGTATCGCATTTAAAAGTAAGGCTTGAGTAACTTAATTCCATTATATAAATTTGGTGCACTTCCCATAAAATAAATAAAATAACGGAATTTAAAGGATTGCTGAGAAATTTCTTGTATTTCTATGATCCTATAGTTGCCTATAATAACAGACAACTATCAATTTATAACATAAATCTCAGTTATGATTGTGTCAACATCAGAATCCAACTACCTTTCAAATATATCAAGCCTTAATAACAAGCTATTTACTATTGTAAAATATGCCGCTCAATATGAACTTAATAGGTACTCAATACTGACTAATTACCCGGCAATTTATGTAAAGATTAATAAAAATTATAATAATTAGTAATCCAAAATCCTAGAATTTTTAGTTATACAATCAATGACTTACTACCGTTATGACACCGAACAACAATTCTAAACAAACAAGTCATCAATTGTACATATAATATTATAGAATATGATCAATGCCATGTCACAGAAATCACAAACATTCATTTTCAGTAGCTCAAGCATACTATATAATATAGTAAAACAACGATTAGAGACCAATGAGAATTATATAGTATTTCAGTGCAAGTCTGACGAATGATAACCCTTATTAAAATATGATATTGGCTTTATTCCTTATAAACTTCTAATAACTATATGTACTGCATTCTACATTTTTCATTTTTAAACGTTATCATTTATCAATGATCATAATATCTACTGGTCATTGCCTAATGTATATTTGTGTGAAGCTTATCTGTTTAAGTTTTAAGTATACTTATATACGTAAGTATCTAGCAATATTATAAAATAGACATAATACAATATTTTATTTAAATGTGAATTTAAATGCATTTGAATGCGATATTAAGCTTCGCTAGTTTTTAATTCAAAAGTAATATTATTTTCAAACACTTTGAACAGTTTAATAATTATTGTGAATATTTTAAACATATATATATATATATATTATACGCCTACAGACCTTGACATCTTTGTCATCAGCGGTATTTATTAATATTAGACATTAAAACAGTCATAATATGATGCCACTACATGACAAACGAATGTATATAATATGCTTTATAGGATAGCCTACGTACCGACGACTTATAATTATTTTAAAGGTTAAAACAAACGTTCGACGACAAACAATTGTGTGCTATGGGAGAATTTATATGTTTGGAAAGTGAAAATTATTTGTGGATAGTAAATTTAGTAATAAGCTCACGTTTTAATTCTATGATATTATGCTAACAAAGGCATTGAATGTAATAAAATATTCACGGCCGTATGAAAAAAAAAATATGTAATAATAATGGTATTCTCTTTGTAATTATTGGAAATTTTTGATATTCTTGAATTTAAAGATTATTTTAGATATACTGTTTTGATATCAAACTCACATATATTAATATTAATTTATATAAAAAAAACATAGGCACATATTAACACGTTTATGGTTATAATTTTATACACCTTTCCTATAAAAAATATTTTACATACAATCATAATGTATACGATACACAAATTAAAATATATATGCTAAATATATACTTTTTAAAATTATTTATCATTATGGTAAAAATACTAAAATTTAATCTAAATTATCATAATTTATCATGATTTAAAAACTGCAATAATTATGATAAATTTTATTACCTGTATTACAAAAGAATTAAAATTATACAATTAGTACAATTAGTACAATTAGTAATTAATAAATACTAACATAACAATTACGGAACCAAATTTTAAAAAATACATTTAGAATCAATAAAAAAATTTTACATTAGAATAATACCTCTAGTTATTAGACATAAAGTTTAGTTGTTATTTTAAAATCAGAAAGGCAAGTATGTTCCTATCTAACTATATTATCCAAATTAATTGTTATAATGTAAAAAAAAATTATCAACTTGCTTCAATTATGCACAATGTGTAGTACAAATTGAGCGACTTTCCATAAGTGTATCACAATAAAACGAAAGTACGTCATATTTGTCTTGTATATGAGTATGCACTATGACTATAGTTAATCTTAAGATTGTTTTAGTAAATTTACTTTAAAAAAATATTATGCACCAATAAATCAATAGTGAATTAAATAATTCCAATTGTTAATATATTTTATTGTCTTGTATTGTGAGAAATCGACTAAAAAATGTAATGCAGACGTTTATGTAACATTGTAGTTGATATTACAGTTTTTAATTTTTATGAATGCACTATTATGGACATTTTCATTGTTTGACTTAATATTATAAAGGTTTCACTCCGTGTCATAAAATATTTAGGACTTCTGATGCATGTATTTGTGAAACAATTGAAACATATGGTTATATATTATATATAGCCTCATGTAGTCATGTGTTACCTAACAAATGTATTTCATAGTATAGATAGACGAGGGTTCTTTTTCAAATCGTATTTTACATGCAATTTTGCATATTTCAGGTTTGATTGTTTGGAATACATTCTAATCTTAGATTTTCTAAAAGACAATGATTACATTTTGTAAACATATTTTCGGTTAGAAGAGTGCAGTTTCAAAAATGTATTCGTGTAACCCTGTTACCATAATATATCGATTGGATATAGAGTAAAATATATTTTAGTTCTTTGAAGAAGCGATTTTTAATCATCGTCTCAATAGTGTTTTTCCGAAAGCAAAGAAGACTACGAGTAACTCCATCACGACATCGTCAGCAAGCATTGCAGCTGTTATAACAAAAATGTGACACTCAGAGTCGTATTACAAAATATTCGTTTTCAGATTTAATAACATCACCACATACCGTGGCGGGGACGAACTGTATAACATGCGAAACGAATATCCGACGTTCGTATGAGACGGTCTCTGCTGCTCGTCCGGCTTTTTGTAATTTGTTTTTCGACCGAAATACTGCACTACGACGGCAGCAATATAGTTATCATTGAATTTCGACAAAAATATTATATTATAGGTAAGTAGGTAGTGAATCGCTCGTCGATCAGCTGCAAATGATTCATTAGCGGTCTCGCGTGTGTATTTTCCATTCGACTACAAGCCAATAATATTCCCCATGACAATCACACAGTACGTGCATGTTCTTCGCCCCACGCGAGCAGAGTTCGATTCCGTGCTCGGCTGCAAAGGTCGTTATAAATTTATATTTTTTATTTTATTTAGCGAGGGCGATGAACGGGTGAATCACACGACCGAGGCAGTTCTTCCTTATAGAGTTCTCTCCGTTTGGGAAGATCCGCGCGCGAGCCGACAAACTGGTTCACCCACCGACGCTGGCGCAATAATGACCAATAAATATTATATAACTTTTTTTATTATTATTATTTTTAATGTGACATGTGGGCCTACGTGTGTGTGTATAGCATAAAATTATAAATCTGATTAATTGAACCTTTGTCTCGCGAATCCCACGCGGTTTCGTCTATAGAGATGATCTTCGAAAACTGTCCGTTCGTACACGTATCAGCGGGATAATATGTACTGTCTCACGATGAGAAATTGTCATCAATACATCAGGTCTTGGTTAATCGTTTTAGGTACCCCGACTATATTATATGATTGTAACCAATTTTTTTACATTTATTACTATGTGACAATCTCTTCTTAAACCGTTTTTTATATTTGAATAATATATAATGTTTGTGACGATTCAATGGGTCTTGACAAAATTGATGTAATTCTAAGTGAAAAAAATACTTCGTATCGTAAAACCTATTAGACGAATAGAGATTTTCCTGGAAAAAAATATAAACGCAAATACGAGTTGGTATTTTTATTTTTTTACTCTTATTTATTCCGTTCCATAAAAGGAAAAATTCCTAGAGAAACCTGAATTCAGAAATATTGAAAACTTCTTTCATAATATTATACATATATGCTCATCGATTAGTTGTTATATCAATATTTATACGTTTATTCAACCTTGAGCACAAATTTCAAGTAGATTATTCCTATCACTACGACTAGTATTCTGAATGTATATTATTATAAGATATAAATAAAATATATTTAAGATTATCATTTATATTTATATGCATCAGTAGGCGTGATTATTTGTGACCGAAATTAAGTTTATTTTTTTATAACAAATTTTCGATTAGGAACTGAACACTTTAATATTGTGTGTTTTTTTATCTTTACCGGATTTTCCCTTTTCACGTATAAGTACTTCACTATTACAAAATATGATTTAGTATTACTTTGCTCTTGTTACTATTATATTATACCTATAACTAACAATATTGTAGGATTGTAAAAGATATTTTCTCAGACAATTAATCATAATAATATATAGTATTTTCAGTATTTCGGGGAATTGGTCAATGCACCCACATGAATATTTACTTGCATAGTTACATATTATACCGTTCCATGTACCGTCAAAAAAATGATGAATGCTTAAAATGTATCTAAATATTAAATTATTAATATCTTTATGCGGAACATAACTTTGTAAAATCAACGGACGATTCTTAACGTAACTCCGTGAACGGAAATGAAAATATGTTCCGTTACATGCCCTGGTTATTACTGTTTTAAAGATATTTTACTTATAATAATAATACTAACGATGGGTACCTACTACACAACATTACTGCCAATTCAATTCCGTACACCTACCTATGGCTATAGACTGTAACAGTAAAACAGGTATAGTAATTTAATTAAATTAGCAAAAACAATGGTACTATGCACTTTGGTTTTAAATGTATTTAATTTCCAACGTCTACCTTTTAAAAACTTTATAAATTAGTAAAACTATTTGGTGGACCAATGTTTATGGTATTAAATTTAAAGATGGGCGACGGAATTTTAAAAGGTTTTCAACATATACAACATTATTACATGGATGATACATTTTTTTAAATTTAACTCGATCTTTAAAGCAATTGATTTTATTATTGAGTGTTTAAATTGAGTACGATACCTAATCCAAAGGTAGTTGGTACCTGAAAGTACTTACATAAAATGATTTAGTTTGAAAATAATACTACTTAAACCACAAACGGTTTTAATCAAATGCTCAGATTCAAAAAAAAATATATTTTCGACATGAAATTTGCTACTAAATTATTAATGTTTAACAATATTTTATTTCGGTATTAAAAATTAATAATATTATACCCTAATCCAAATAAATAACTACAGTAAAAACATCACTGAGTATTTTATTTATAAAACATTTTTCAATTAAATTCAAAAATTCATCGTAATATTAAATGAAAATGTTTTATGAATACTAATAATTGCATAATATACTATCATAAAAAACTGATACATATTATTTGAATGATAATATTATATTAACAATTTAAAATCATTATTAAATTCTTATAAAATTATAGTGTATCTAATAACTTTATGCTTGATTTACCTAATTTATTTTTTTTGTTTAAATTATTGCGTGATATGCAAACGATTTCTCAAAAATAACTATAGATTTTCCTTCTAATTTTTAAAACTATTATTGTCACATATTTTGCATTCACTTATATATATATATATATATATATATTATATAAGTACTTCAATTTGTATAACATAATATACATATCACATATATACTATAATTTATAATTATTATATAAGACTTTAAAATATACACAATTTATAAATGAAATGATAAGTATCAGAGGTACCTACTTATATATATACAGCTATACGCTACCTATACCATTATTACCAATTCTTTACATTAAGTGCTATTTAATCTAATGTCTTCATCTGAATGATTTTATATGATTGTATAACTATTGTACATAATTTAATTACAATTATTTTGAATTAATAATGTGTAATAAATTGTATTGATCACACGTAGTAAGTCGTAAGTAGGTACTATAATATATTTTTTCAAACTTTCCAAACGTTGCTATTATAATATAATATTTATTTGTATATCAAATACATTTCATTAAACACAAATAAGTAACCAAATTGAATTACAATATTTAAGTTTGTCCGTCTATTGTAATATTTCACAACACTGAATACAAAATATATAATGACGTTCAAATAAAGTGTCCATTTTAAGCCATTTTTTTTTTTTTTGGTTTCATTCTGGTTTTGTAGACCTATAATTCACCCCAGTATTTCAACATTGCGATTGTAATAATGCGACGGTACTTTATGAGCGTTAAATAATATGTTCTGAAAATCTGACTTAAACCCAAGCAATAAATATTCCTGAAATAAAAACGATTTCCGAATCCATTGTACGCAGGCAGTGTATGCAGGATCACGTATGGGGTGCCGTAGTCCAACAAGTTCCCAAGGTATATACGTACAATATACGTACACATATTATATTTATATTAAATGTATATGATATATGTGATTATATTATACAGGAAACGAGAGACAACGTTACGTGAGGAATACCAAGTGAATATCGTGTGCATTATATATTATAAAATAATGGAAAACCAATAATAATCACCTGAACCGATCGTCCTGACGTCATAGAATGTTTTATTGTATTCGCAAATATTGATTAAAAAAACATCGAAACCAGCTTTAACGGCCACACGACGAATTGTTACACAGACAAGTCCTCTGTAGTTTTCATTTTCAAATGCAGTCAGATTTATGATTAGGTAAATAATACATATTCAGACGCCCAAATGAAAAACATAATACAAACAACCACTGTGCTGTACCGCCAGAGAATTTTGTCGTGAGACAACCAACAGTCAACCGAGGTAGATACCTATATACCTATAGTATATTTAAACAGCGCAATAATCTAAGGTTTTAAGTTTTCGTTTACATAAAATATCAACAGACGTTTTATATATTTGTTCAAGAAACAGGCCTCGTGCATATGCCTCAGAAACTTCTAAGGCGATAATAGCAACCAGTTAATAACAACCCTCAGAGATTATTTTATTTAAATAATAACCAACACGCGTGTATATTTATATTTTACTTATATATTATCACGTAGGTATTATATTCAAACTATAATCAATAGTTAGACATCATAATCATCAGTGTTTGGTTGGTAATTTAACTCCACAATAAAACCAAGAGATTTTTGAAGTTAAATAAAATTTCATTAACTACCTATCAGATTATCTACATATTAATATTATAACTAATAGATAGGTAAGTGAAAAGTGTAAAGTAGATATTATGTTTCGTGTACTTGATCGTAGTGAAGCAAACAATTCATTGTCCATAAACAACTTTTCATTATTTCAAAAAAAAAATGATATATATATATTGCCTTATCGCTTTTATAGCTCTATGCGGCAAGAATGTAATAAAACAAAAAGTTGAGTTAAACAAACAAACAACAATAGAAGGAAACAGGCATTGATTCAACATTCTATATAAATTATTGTGGTATTTAAATAAAAATATAGGACCGGTCTTCAGAAGAAAATGCAATTCTGTGAACGATGTACATGCACTGCAAGTGATCACTATAACAGACCAGTTTTCCATTGTGGTACTTTTACACAATATAAAATATTTTATTTACACAAGCATATACGGAAATTTAAAAAAGAGCATAATCTTTACATTTCTTTATTTGATCTGAGAAAATTATATATTATGTTTTCCGTCATTTATAAACTATATTTTATAATTATTATAAAACTATAATATTATTTATTCTAATATGAATTGTATGATAAATTCGATTTTGCATTTTTTTAGTATATTATATACATTTCTTATGCATATGTATATATTGTACAATGTACCGTTAATAATTCCTTACGACCATCCAAAGAAGTTATTTGATATTATCAAATTTATTTTATGTTACAATATTTGATGGTTTGTTTATCAATTTAGCCATTTAGGTTAGCAAACTTTTAATTTTTATATTTTAGGTGTATTTTGCTATACTTAGATAAATTAAAGTGTTAAAACTAGTTTAAGTTATAATACATAGATATATCATATTAAACTTAAATGTCAACTTTCCAAAATGAACTAAAAACTCTACAAATCATAGTAACACAATAATACATACAATGTATTATTAAGCTAACAGACACATGTCCCAATTAATTTACTTTCACTCCACTCACGACTATGACAACTGTTAACTTGAAGTGATCCAAATTGTAAGTGACAACCAATGACAACATTTATTTTATTAATTATGTCATCATCAATATTTTAATTACAAGGCCAAATACATGTATTAAGGTTTGCGTATTTCTCATATAAAATACATCACTATGCTAATAATAATAATAATATTTTACATAAACAAATATGACATGATTCAATATGCAGCAATAAATAAAATAAAATTCAAACATTTTATTTAATTGTATTAAAATAACATAATATAAATATTTGCAAACAAAAAAAAATTATTTAAAATATTTTAATGTTTAGTCTTCGATTGTTGTTTGAATTATGTACCTATTTGTGTCTATTATTTATGAAACGAGCACAGTCACTAATGGACTTAAACATTTTCTACCAATGGCGAGCATTGATCTTCCCAAGTATCCAATACACCACTTTGATAAGTTTCCGGATTTCCAGAGTTCCATTAAATCTGACCTCCTAAGTTTGAAATACTAAAAAAGTCTGAAAAAAATATTATGGCATATTTTATAATATAGATACACCGTAAATAGATTTATAAATTATAGTTACATAATATATACGTATTATATTTTTGTTGACCATATAAAATTCCAATACACAATACAACATATTTTCATTTATATTATATTATAATTTATTACAATATAGCAAACATATATTATATTAAACAGTTATTATGTTTAAAAAAAAATAGGCATTAAAGAACATAAAACATAGGTATTATTCCACTTTATTTTAATCACCAATTAATGATGAGTAGTATGTAATATATAGTATAGCCGTAATACACGATTTATTTCCCATTCTTATGAAATATATTTTATAATACACTATCCATAATAAAATATATAAATAGTAAAATAATTAATATTATCGAGCGATTTGCGTTGTACAAAAACAGTAAATTAACTAATTAAGACGTCATTTGATAGACCCGATTTTAGATAATAGTTCTATTTTCTATAGGTAGTAACATAGGTAAGTAGTTACTAGTTTTAAAGTATACAATATGCATATTACACTACCTATATATTATATTTTAAATCATATTTAAAATATTGATAAAATTTAGTCAAAAAGTGAATAAAGTACGATTTTGGTTGAAAAGTGTCTTGCCCAGTAGGATACAGCAGTTGATTAACTAGTTAATTGTACATATTTGTGCACTCAGTAAACTTGTCTAAGACCACCACTGACCGTATTATAAAGTAGTAGTACCATTTCAGATTTCTAGAAAAACTAATATGATTTTAATAATAAAATAATATTAGTTCGTCCATTATGTCGAAACAGACAAAATAATATTAATTCATTAAACAAAAATATATTTATATTATTAAATAAAGGTGTATTAATTAATCTAACTTAAATATGTAAATACACGATTTTTAATTTTTTCTTGTATAGTATAAAAACCATCATAAAACAATATTATTATTGTAAATATATTTTCTTATTTTTTTCAGCCAATATTTAAATAATGTCTTCATTATCAACACTTTTTGACAACTATTTTCAATATTAAAGATAAACTGTTGAATCAATTTTAATTTTTGAACCATTAATGTTCTCAGCATTGTTGTGAATGTTTTGAATTTATGAAATTCCTCGTTGTGGTGAAGCTTTGTACAAATGTGGCCAAAATGATTGCCACTTGTAAAGTTTATATAATTTTGAATTAACAACTTTAGATATACATTCTTAATATCTCCTAATTTCAAGTTATTTTTACCTGCCTGCCAACGACAAAATGTTTTACTATAAATCTTAACTATTTATTATAAGTGTCTATAACTATTAATAATCATAAAAAAAAAAATATTATATATAACACTAATACAATATTTAACTAATTATAAGTTTTAGCCTATAGGAATATCATTTTAACGCTCATAATCAGGTGATAATAGATTTGAAAACACATGAAAAGTAATGAATAAATATATTGAACGTATGAATATTAATTAACGGTAAATAAGCATTTAAAATTGCAAAATATTATTCACAAAAGAACGATTGACTAATGAGAGTTGATTGAACTATGAATTATGAATATCTACAAAATACTGAAAAAATATTAATTTACGTATTAATCATGGAATTGTTAGATATACCTAAATAAAATTAAAAATAGTTACATTGATAGATTTAATTTTTATTTTAAAAAATATAAAATATTCGTTTAGCTCGTTAAAAGAAAATAATATGATGTATCGTGTTGTCAATTTCACAATGTTGCTCATGAATAGTTGAGAAAAAGATTAATTGCTAAATCTAATGCACCACATACTGCAATTATAGCTAACTCGAATCCTATGTAGAAAATATCATTATGCTACGTTATACCATAGTACATTATCTTATTATATACGCATTTAGGACATGCGAAGAAGGTTATTCTTAATTAAAATTGAAGAACGAATTCAATTATAGTTGTGTAGATCATTAAATTCATTATACCAGATTACCTATAGGTACATAATAAATGTGTATGTGTGTGTGTGTGTGTGTGTGTGTGTGTGTGTGTGTTTTATAATGAATGATATATATTATTGTTTCATTACTTATCGCTCATAAATAATAAAATATGTTGGAATCTGTATGATGGCTGTTACGACTGTACACGGTTTTGTTATAAAATGTTTATCAAAAATAAACAATTAATTGATATCCTTACTAACGCACAGACATATTACCTATGTACGTTATCCTAGCTATAACACGCCTTAGCAAAACGTTTTAGCGAGATTTACGAATGATATTGTTTTTCCACTATATTATATTATAAATTATAATATAAGTACTGATATTTTTTGAACATTTAGGTATACAATAATTAATCAGTAAAAAAAATTACAAAATGTATTTTATTTATACGATTTCGCACATCGGGCCAACTGCTATATTATAATGTATTATAATATGTGATAAATAGGTACTATTTAAGCTTTTAAACGATAGTTAGTATATAATTTATGCACAGTTATAATAATTCTAAGTATAATATATACACGATTAATATTTCATTTGTCATTTTGCATGATGTGCGATGGTGTCCAGTATCCGGTCGTTCTAAGACTCGTCATATGTAAGCACTAAAAATGATAAATAATTTATTATAATATATTATAACCGATGGTGGTTAATGGGCAATTACCATATGGTATATTGTATTATTATACGATGGATAAGACAATTATTTTTTAGTGTTTTCCTCGTCGGAAACATTAAACGCGCATTTCCAGTACTTATATAGGTAGGTAGGAGCATGGTACCTATACTGAAATATCTATAATTTATATATTATAAATAGACGCTATATTATAGTAATCGCGTGTAAAACACACGAAATATATTTGAATTTTAATAATACCACGACGCGCGTATACGAATACGGGTAGGTTATAAAAAAAACTAAAAATAATAGCGTGCTGGACTCGTGATTTTTGCGTAGGGCGAACGCGCGACAGCTATATCATCATGCAGTCGCCCTCGTCGACAGCAGTTTTAATAATAATAATCGTCGTCCAAGCCACGGCAGTCGGCAAGACTCGTCGTCGTCGGTCTCCGTGGTACGTACATGCAATTTCGCAGACGGCGAGTACGGCGCGCAAGACGGACGCGCCTCCTCAACGGTGCTCGGGGCGCGGGCGCGGGAAGTGGCCGTTTGACGCCGCCGCCCGATCGGCCGACGATATCCGGGAGCAGCCGCGCGCACGCGATTTCGGCGCAAACGGTTACGAGGCCGACCGCGAAGGACGCGCGCTGAACCTATCCGCGCGTAGGACGACGCCTCTGGGAGGTCTTCCTACGGAGGCGAGTGAGCGCGCCGCGACGACGACTATATATGCGACGCCTCGGCGGCAATCGAGCGCGTCAAACACTGACGCCCACGCACGCCAGGGATTGCGCGCACTCTTGCAATAATCATTATTATTATTATTGTTATTATTATTGTTATTTCGCGGTGCAATAATAATGATGATGATAACAATAAATGGAAGCGCAAGTCGCGCTACGATTTGGTAATATGCCCACCAAACGTCAGGAATAATTTTAAAAAAATAGCAATAGGCAGTGCTTGAAATGAGAAAAATTAGAAGGGGGGTGCAAAAGTGTAAAGAAAAATGTACGTATACTTGATCATTTAAACGTCTTATGTCGGGTTGCACAAACAGTCACTAAACATTTAACGAGTCAATAGTGACCTAATGGTCCCTTAAACATGATTTAGTGGCCCATGATCGGTCCATTAAATTTTATTGAATCATTAAATTAATCAATTTTTTTATGCAATCCGACACTATTGATTAGAATATAATTAGAAGGGGGGCGTGTAAATATTTTCTAAAAAGAAGAGGAGCCGCGTCCCCCCTCAATTCAAGCACTGAATATACGTGATTACGTAATGCGTTTATCGTTATTGTGTTATGCAATCTTCGACGGTCAACCCACCCAGAGAATAACTGCCTAAAACCAACGTCGGTTATGTATAGTATGCGACGCTCATAAAATGACATGTCAATTGTCATATATATATATTATTATATAAAAAGGTACTTTGCACACATGATACATATTGTATAAACTAATTTCTAACGATTTTTTTTTTTAATTTTCTAAATTAAAGTCAGTAAAAACATTGTTATACATATTTATTATATTGCAGTATCGTTTTTTTCTAAAGTTTGACGTACCTTTGCAATAAATATAAAGTAAATAATATTACAAAATATTTGGTTTATAGGTATAACTACTAGATACTAACTATTTAAAAAATACACGCATAGCTATACACTTGTCTGATTTAGTTTATTTAATATATCATATACATATTATATATTTATAAGAAATCATTGACATTAATTTCGTTATCATAAGCTATTGGCGACAAAAGTTGATTTTTACCTACTACGAGTAAATAAGTGACACATACAGCGTCTTTGTATATACCACGCTTACGCCTATATGACAATTGCAGCCATGACCCGACGCGACGATAAAAATATGTACGCAACCGAGACAATGACAAAATATAATAGAGATGTACATCAAAATATAAATATTATACATCAATAAACACGCGAGTCACTATACATACACAGAAAATTCTATGCGTTAAGCACTTTAAACGCGTACTTAACTCAGTACCTACTCATAAGTGTGTACTGTAGCATACCCACTGCGCCAGGATATAATGGTCGAAGCTCCGGTGAGTTACTTTTATTACCGAAATAAAGCGAACGTGATGTTTCTGGTTTTTTTTTTTTTTCACTACACTTATAATTACTACGCATTTAAACGCGTTTTTAATTTTTCTTCCGATGTCGTTATACGTATTATACAACGCGTATAGAGTATCGTATTGTGTTTCTATAAATCCGGAAAGCCGTGTAACAATGACGCAGAGGAAAATTATAAAAACCTCCTGTCCCGCACCATCTGGCGCCTTGTCGCCCTATTGTTCTCGTCACATGTCGCACCTACACGAGAGCAACTATACATGTGTGTTGTGTGTGTATATATAATAATAATTTAATACTTAATTACGTAGGCGGAAGCAGCAATATCACCTACCCACGTGGGTCAGACGCGACGAGACGATTGCCGCCGCCAGGTTAAAATCATTCAATGCAATATATGTAGATATACCAGTGTAAAACAACACCGTTCTTGTTTCCCGGACTCCGAAAACAATAATTATAAGAATAAATAATATTGTATTAGCATAAAAATCAAACAGAAAAGTACCAAAATATTATACGATAAATTATCGCAATGGTCCGTTATCGAACGTGGCGATGATATAATCTTGTGGGATATGTAAAATATTAAAGAAAGAGCTACCCAACCCATCTCGATAATAATATCACCTACATCTTATAATGATAATAATTGGTTCTTGCTCACACTCTTGAACATCTGAAACCGACCATAGTTTAATGCGATGAGTGCGATTATCGGACGCCGCTGCCGTACAATGACGATCCCACGGTACACGCATTTGAAATATTGCACCTTTTTGCGAAACAACCCCGCCCAGGATTCATAGATGCAAATGTTGATTATAGTGTGTATATATATACATGTAAGTACTTCCGGAACGAACGGCTACTGCACCTATACATACTTAAGAACATAATATAAGTATTATATTATGCAGTTTCAATCAAAATTTAATTTCAAACAGAAAATAACACATTGGTATAAATATCTATTTCTTACGAGTATTTTGATCTTAAACACTATTAGGTAAGTATACATAATATAGTTAAATATGAATTATTGTTATAATAGCTCTGTTGTTTTAGAATCATTTACGATTTTATAAATATTATGTTAGATTGTATATTAGTAAACTATTTAAAAATTCTGTTTTTAAAACATAAATGTATGCATAAAATAATTTAATGGGCATTACAGGGTGAGGTACTCTACAGATTGTATACATATAACAGTTGTACAAGTTATACAGTATAACAAAAAGGCAATAGGTTATTTCGTGACGTGGTTATTGTCTACTCTTTACGATGGCACATTCTAGTTCATTCCACATGACCATATTGTACAATAAGTCAATATACAATATAATATAAATTATGTCATACGTAACTATGAATAAACGTTCTCAACGTGTATAGATACATAACCTATATAATATTATATCTTTAAATTTTAATTTTTAAACAGACAAAATATAATGTATACCTTACACACGTTTACTTTATAATGCATTGCACAGGACACGGTTATAATATATATTATCCAAAGGACCATATAAGACAGAACATTTAGATGTAAAACAAAAATAATCTCGATATCTGAGAATTATAATATTTACATAATATTATACATGTATATTATATGCAGTGGTTACTGGTTATAATAAAACGCTACTTCAGGAGATAAAATTGAAAATAATTAGGTATACAATTCTGTGCGTTTAAAAATAGTACGATGATGGTTTTCAACGGGTTTTAAATTGTTTCTATGTCATTCACATAAAAAACCAGTTTTCTTTGCCTATAAGGTTATTCTTTGATGACAAATGACTGGGGACCGATTCGACGTTGATGCGTATAATAACAACAGTCCGCTTTAAAACTAGTAGTCCGTCATGTGAAATAAACGCCGTCAAATGAATTGCAATAACGCTGATATAATAATGCATCGTAGGTATATAGGTATGCGTTTTTTGTATGTTACTCACATCAAATCGTATACAATTCGTATATAATATTGTACGAGTGTAAGATTGTACAGGATAACCGCAAATGTGGTTGTGAACACGTCATGACATTTGAAAATGAATAATGTAGGTACCTACGTATAATGTAAATTATATATGAGTATAATAGACATATATAGTAATAATATACTTATAACTTACTTATAATTTAATATAAGTAAGTACCTACTATAATAGGCACTGGCTGTGGTTTATGAGCCTAAAAAAATGCATATTTTTATCCACACGATATTGGATATATCGGATAAATCTATTGTTATTTACAGTAAATAGGCAGAGGAGCTGCGTACTACAATAACAGTACTACATATATATAATATGATATCAAAACTATTGAGAAAAAACCCCTTACATAGATTAATAATATATAATATGTATAATGATTAATCATGCTACGATGAAGTCATACAATTAATATTGTCTAATATTATAAATTATAATATAAATCTAATGTGCGTACCTACAGTGCGTGTAACGATTAACCATCGCCTCTCCCTTTATATATAGGTAGTGTACCTACTACCTATGTATATAATGTATATACAAAGGCATTCTCGTTTTTCTCGACATCGCGTCTTGGATGCCATATTCTCGAGTCTCTGGCCAACAATGGCCATCATTGTACCACACCATTATTGTATACATAATATACGTAATACGAATCTCAATTTGAATTGAGCTCTGATAATATTATATTATGAGAAACACAAAAATTGTTTGAAAAAAGACCCGTGAGACGGAAAGGTCAACATCCGCGACTCACCCAAGTGACCTGACATAATAATGATAAAATATAGATTAGATTATATTTATAAAACACACATTAGGGCGTGTGTAAGTGTAGCTTCAAAAATATCTTACCAATTGTAGATAAATAATTAAAATTCAATACTTAGCAACTGTTGAATGGTTTTCATTAGACGACATTTTATCGATAATTTTTTTTCTCGTAATCAACGTTAATACTCTAGCCAATACGTTGTCGTACATATTTTACAAAAAACCATTAAATTAATATGCTGACTGATAATATGATAAACGAATATATTTAAAAAACAAGGTTTGTGGATTAAGATTTTAGTATTAAGTTTTGTAGATAGATAATTTAAACTGCGGGGATTATGATTTAAATTATAGTCAAGTTTATCACGCGATCGTAGCCGGATTATCGTTTATCGTTCCAAAACTACTGCACTTAATCATTATATTATAACGTGCACATTTATGATGAAACAAATTAACATCAAAACTTGGACATTTTACATGTTATGCAAGACGTGTTTAATAAAATTTCTTAAACATAAAATTTGATACTCATCATTATGTTTTGAAGTTAACGTTACTATATTAAATCCTATGTACTGATAGATAATAATATGATTTAACTTCTTTTCCATAATTTTCTATTACCTATAGCTAAAAATAAAAAAAAAATAGTAAAATATGTCTTCCTAGTTTTTATCGTTAAATTTAGACAGCAAAATGATTTACAATTTATACGGGTAATACCTAATATAATAATATGTTGTCAACGAAACAAATAACCAGTCATTTCAACCCACGGACGACCACTTTCCTCTCTCATCTCTCATCTTATATCTATGAATGAATCTCAGTACACAAACCTTTGACGTTTGACCTGACTTCCAATGAATTTGTTTAAAATAACCCATAAAAATATATAAACCAATAAAATACACAGTATTAATATGTATTATACATACAGCACCATTATAAATTGCTGATTGAATAACTTCTTTTTCAAGAATTTAATATTTTAATATAATTTAAAAAATATAAAATAATTCAAATTATAATAAAACGTTATATTATTCGATCTAGAAAATTCAATCAAGTTCTTATTCATCAACTGGTAGTATTTCTAAATTCTAAATAAAAACCAGAAAGCAACACACGTGCATAACTTACTAGTTTTATAGGTACTAATATTGGATTTATTTTATCAATTGCACTTGAAACAATTCAAGTATTAAAGTCTTAAAGATAATATACGATATTATACG
This sequence comes from Pentalonia nigronervosa, assembly GCA_014851325.1. NCBI lineage: Eukaryota > Metazoa > Arthropoda > Insecta > Hemiptera > Aphididae > Pentalonia > Pentalonia nigronervosa. The sequence continues at coordinate 136,620 of JACXSJ010000823.1, read as the reverse complement.
TTACAAACTACGGTTGATTAATGGAGAAGCACACAATAATTTATATTATGCTTTATAATTGCTTTGAATATGTCCTATTTATATGTACACATTTATACTTTCTTTTGTGTAATAACATTAATAATACGATTAAAAACAAAGAAATATATTGTAATTTAATATAGTACATGTATAAAATTGAATAGGTTTAATTAAATAGGTACCTATGAATTAATATTTTATGCGTGAACGCAATATTATATAGCCGCGATTGTGAAAAGTATAGAATATGAAGTAATTTACTGTTGGTTATCACGATTTTTCAATACTTCTATTTAAATTTATTTATACTATATTATGTAAATAACTTATCTAAATTAGAATTTTAAAAATATCGTTATTAAAACACGGGTAAAAGTCAAACGATAATAATTTAGATTTCGCATACAGATGAAACAAATTATTTACATTTCGCATAATAACACAATCTAAACTAAAACAATATATATAATATCGACCTTAGAAATTACTTAATAGTAAATAGATAGTATTTCTATTTTGTTCTGAAGGTTCATTATTATCGTCATGTTATATTTACCTAATATATACTTTCTTACGAGTACATAAATATACTATTCAAAGGGGAACTCGGAGGTCATAAAAACGATATTATTTAACAAAACAGACCTATAGTATGATCAATTATTAAACTTTTTTTTATAGTTGAAAGGATTTACTATCGAACCATGAATACTTAAAACACACAGTTGATGTTAATAACAAATAAAAATATTTCAAAACCAATTAAATTATAACGACCAATTTTTTTTTATAAATGAACCTTTTTAATACAATTTATACACACGACAATTATAATTACACAGACAATCTAATTATTACTGTTTTTATAGGGTTTTTGCATTACTATTTATTTATATGTGAATTAATAAAACGAATTACCATCATATTTTTATTTGTTTATTAAACTATTAATATAGCTTTAAAATTATAGCACTAAAAAATAATAAAATGTCCTCAAAATATAGAATATAGCGTTTTTTCATTAATAATAGATATTATTTATTACAAGACAAAATAAATAAATAAAATCGTTAACAATCATCAGGCCACATGTTTCGCGCTATTTATAAAGTAGACTGTGATAATTAATAAGTTATATCTTTAAAACAAAAATAGTGTTAGATTCTACTTCTAATAATTTATTCTTTTTATATTTAACTTCCTTATGATTTATGAAACACTTAAGATATATTTTGAAATATAAATTTTAAACGCAAATATTAGCAAAGTCGATTTTCGACAAAATCGATCTTATTTTATATTTTTTCAATGCAAAAATGAATAACTGTTGGCTCTAAATTTATTTACAAAATATTTTTACACAATTTCATTTTCTAAACATGTGTTCAAATTTTCTTGTTTTTTTCGATATATGTTTAATAACATTTTTGTTTGAGTAAAATAGTTTAAAACTATAATATAAGGCTTCTTAGGATTTGTTCTTACTACAAACAAAATACATATTGAAAATATATAGACACAATTTCTTTCTATAAATATTTGTTTTTCATATTTTGAAGAAATTATCAATTTTTAATTTATATAAAATTAAATAAATAAGTATTATAATAGGTAGGCAGGTATAGGTATTTACCTATATTTAAATTTAGATTGATTTGAATGTATAAAAATTCATACTTATTACCTCTACTATGTATTATTTTAAAGATTCACGTGCAAACGGTTAAAGTTATAAGTAATAATTATGTTGTTTGAAATATCTATATTATTCATATCATAAATAAGGCGATTGGATGTGATTAAATTTGAATTATTGATCGATATAAATTCCTTTTTATAAGAAAATGTAATGTACTTGTAGGTAGGTAATATTTGTTTTTAATCGTAAGCTACGTACGCTGAAAATGGAAACTTGTTTTTTAGAAAATTACAAACCTTCAAAAGTACTTTTGTAATAGACAGTCAAATTTTACAAAGTTTTTATTGAGCACATAAAAATTTTAAATAATACTAATTCCATACAATGTTATTATCGTTTTTGAGTCATATTTTATCGCATGTTTAAGTTTTAAGATTTAAAATAAATTATTCGTCGTCATAATATTGTTATTTCATGTAGGTGTCTGCAACATAAAAAGTGTTTTATTTTTCTTAGCATAACAAACACATTTTTATACAGCAGATATGTTAGAAATGATTTATTTCTCTTCAAACGATTTCCCTTATTCGTTTAACTTATTTATGTAACATTATTACCTTCCTAAATAAATTGTTTTATGACATGATAAAATATTTGAGAAAAACAAATGACGTTATTTGTCGAGGGATACATTTATTTCAACGACAATTTTATAATTAGTTTTTATCTGGAAAAGTGCTATAATAAATTATCACATAACATTGAGGTAACAATTTATAGAAAATGTTTCTAAAATTTGTTGATATATCAGTATAATATTATTTGTTTGATACTTAACTGCATAAAATGTTAAGACAAATAATGCCTACTGTTCATTCCTATCTCGAATTTGAAGTACAATACAAATTTCAAAAAATTGATCTTCGTCGATTCACTGACCACTGGTAAGTAGGCTGATCTTGAATTATATAGGTAGTATATTATCAACAGCAAAATAGAATCATTAATTGCCTGAATAATATGTTTCAGAATTAATTTAACATTGCCAATCGCTGTTATGCATTGGTACTAATGCCAGTTAGTGGTTCATTATTGTTTTCAACCGTCAATTATAAAATATTGAAAGTTGATTTAGATTTAGTCAAGACTCAAGGATATGTATTTTATATACAAATTAACTGTGCGGTTTTTTTCCTGCATAGATATAATATGAGCGCACTTCACGAAGAAAAATACTCAAGGTTGAAAGAGGACACTTATTTATTGATAGAATAAATTTTATAAGTTTTGCAGCTATATAGGTGTTGAAACGCGTTGTTTAAAATATGACTTTATTGGAGACTTGGATGTGTAAAATATATAATAATACCATCGAGGCAATGAAGTGTTAAACGAAAATAACAAATCGCTCCAGCAATAATATTGATTACCATGAATATACTCTAAATATGCTACCAACCTATATACACATTCAATAGGAACTGATACGTGTAATATTATATAGGAAATTACCCAAATGATAGCAGACGTTAATCTTCGGACTCGTCGGACGATTTATCTTTCCGATTTTTCTCGCTCATCACACATCATCACCGTGAGTTATATTATTATTGGATACCTACGACTCTACGTCTGACAGCGTGTGTCTCCATTACCATGACCTTTATAGATATTATAGATAGCTGGTATACCGGCATTAATAGTGTTTATAATATTATGTATAATGCATATCATAATAATATAATTACCGACATAAAACCTACGCGTTACACAATCTAACGCCACATCACCAAGTCGAAGTACCTACCTGTATGTATAATAAGCATTTAATAAGAATCACGTACGTACACTATATATAATATATACTAGCTACGTAGAGCTATACACTACCTGTATGATCGTATAGTGTGTGTGCTATAACTATAAGTTCATACAAGTCACTCGAGCGCAACGGTGGTACCCAATTATATGTGTTACTCGTGGAACGTGCAAGTCTGTAATGTAACTGCGACAAAGATTATAATATTCTGTATAGTAGTTCCGATATCAAATCGTCCAGTTTTTACCTTTTTTTTTTTAGTACAAAGAAAATATCATCATGCTTTTGTATTTTATTTGTAATTTCTGTTGGGACAATTGTTGCCTCACACTGACCTTTTCCCCCCGTATTACCGCAACGTACGAGCGTATATTGTCTTAAAAATAATACAATAGTATTATAGAAGTATACGGATTTTTTTTTTTCAAGAGTTGATAAAATATAATTTTATAACTTTCGTTAAACATAATAAACTGAAACCAGAAATCGTTCATGGCTGCCAATATAACATAATGTTTTTTTACGAAATCACACCTCCATAATGATGATTGTTTCGGATCAAGTAACATTTAAAAATAAATATAGTAACTGAATTATTACTACTTATCATTTAACTTATATTTACCCATTTTTGTTCAAACAATATTTTAACAATTTACAGGCTAATTTCGTCCATTTTATGTGTCTATAAACTTACATATATTATATTGTCGTAATTCCACTAAAACTCGTTATTATTCGAATACAATAAGAATTTAATCTATTAAACATTAAATAACTTAAAAAAATTTTCATAGGATTCACTGAGCTATTACTAGACAATAGTATTTTATTGATAATTGTATTAGATTGAACAATTTTAAATATTGTTAAATAAGAGTTCTAACAATAAAATATTTGAGAGAAAAGCAGTTGAGTATAGTCTATAAAATGTTTATTCAAAAGTATTATGTTAATTAATTCAAAATGTAATAAAATATAACATTTGATTAAAAAATTTAAGAAAACAGTTGAAAATTATGATAGATTGTTTAAAATTATTAAATGATTTTATAGTCCAAATATAAATGAGCTAGGTACAACGTATTTAAATTAGATGTCATGGATCATCTATAAGATAGTCATGGTAAATAGTTGGATGATTTTTGTTTCAATTCTCCTTGAAAATTCAGAAAAACAAAGTTATGTTAATAAAATAATGGATCTTTTAATTTCGTACGAAATAATTTTTTGTTTTTGGCATACATAAATAATGTTTCAAATCGGTTTATTATTATTTAATATGTTTATTATAAATTATATAATTATAGTAATATACTATATAGTAGATAATTAGTACCCATGCTATTAGCAAAAATACCTACTTACCTACTTAAAAGCGATTTGAAACATAATTTATGTGGGTATGTCAAAAACTAAAAATTATTCTACACAAAATTAAAAAATTCATTTATTAACAATAATTTGTTTTTCTGAATTTTCAAGGAGAATTATATCAAACAAATTGTCACGACATGAATTTCCTACATATTTCCAATTGGTTTCTTGCTATGCATAATGCGGTTTTTATGTCCTTCTAGTGCAACAATAATGTTTAAATTTACTGTATCATAATGATAATGTTAATGTTAATAATGATAATGTCGACTGCTGTTGGCAGTTTTTCATTACGCTTAGAGTAAATTGTAAGAGAATTGAAAAATTACTATTTAAAAACTCCTATAAAAAAAAAAAGGAGAAGTCACTTCGGTTTTTAGTAGGGATATAGTGTACCTCGTAAGTTTTCACTACGCTCAGAATTTAAAAATGTTAACAGAAATAAAAAAAAACTATAAAAACTGTTATAGAGTATAACTACTATAACTAATATACTATCATTTTTACATTCAACGTACTTCGCTTAAAATATCATATTATAAAAGTTTATTTGAGAAACTGATTTCTAATAAACAGATATTATATATATAATACTGTCTCTGTTTTTTAATGGCTAAGGAAAAACACAAAATTCATAGCCTGTGCAGTCCACCAACAAACACATACTTACAGAATGCCCATTACACTCCACATAAGAAAAAACTCCAATCTTCCCTTATCAATAACTGAAATACTACACAATCATCTTGCTCAACCAATTTCAAACATCATCAATTTCGTCATTGTCTCCAAACTCCAATCGAAAATTTGAATAACCTTTATAAAAAATACTAAATATATCTAATGTAATAGTTAAAATTTATAAAAATTATTTGTATACCCAATGAATCATGTTACCAAGGGTTTTAAAAAAATATTTATTACATTCACCGCTATACTGATATTTTATACTTAATAATATATTATTAATTATAGGTATGTTTTATCAATGTTTATAATTTTTATATTAAGGTATTTATTTATTTTTGACAAGTTCTTGAATCTTAAACTGTAAACATGTTTTATTAAGAATTTACACCTAATTATAATAATTCCTTGGAGTTACATAAGAACTGAGGTTAAGCTAAAATATTTTACAATTTATAGTAATTCAGTTACGTAGTTTATTTTGAATATCATGTATTTTTTTTTTACATTTTAATTACAATTTCTGAACACGTATTTTTTTATAACTTGTAATATTTCAATCGCATAGGTAGTAAAATTAATTTTAAATGATGTAGGTATTCTTTTTTTAGATTTTAATTACATTTTATGTACACGTAATTTTTTTACCGATGCTAAGGATTTATTGTTAGGTATTGTGATTTTTTAAAAATGCATATTTTTATTACTAACTTAGATACAAATTTACAAACTATCAATGCTGTGAATACAACAACAATCGAAAAACCTGTTTTTTCTAATAATTATTATTTGAGACTTCCTAATAATTCAATAGATTGCAGTATCCGGCTATATTCATTTTAAATTTATTATCATTAACGAGAATAATATATTGATGAATGAGCTAATATTTATTATAAAATCTATTTTTACTAATACTATTATATTATATTATACTATTACTATTAGTATTTGTAATATAGGAAATTAAATTTTGTACGAATTTTATTTCATATTATATTCATAACAGCCTAAAGTAGTCCATGTATAAAAATATAACCAAATTACCTGTTAAATAACAGTAATCGGTATAATTTTCATGGATGTAACCAGAGGATATACAGTATAAACAGCTGTGTACCCTGAACACGGTGCCTTTTCCTTGGGAAAATAGCAAAGATAAATAAAAAACATTGTACATTTTTGTCTTTGGGCAGTTCAAGCACACAAAAAAAAAAAATAATATTTAAAATGTGTGAGAAGTAAAGAAAAATACGTGGATGAATTGATAAGATAGCTGCGTGATCTGTGATCCGTGGCCTGCAATGACCGTAAGAAAATCTATATCATCGAACGGTGTAACTCTAAGTTCATATAGATAGGGAATAAACTTTTAAGACTAAAAGATGTAAAACACTAAAATTTGAAGGAAAAACAGTGAATAGATAAATAAATTGCCAAAACGTATCTTTCTACCAGAATTTTAAACGTTTAAAAAATAACGTTGGAGGACACACACGGTGACATCGTTCTGCATATTATACAGAAAAAGAGGCCTACTCGCACCTACTTATAATGTTTATGCATAACATTATAAACAGTGAAGAGTCATCAAGACTCAAAAGTGTAGTTACTAGTTATGTAGTTTTACAATTACACATGAGTATATATACAAATATAGAATCTTTTTTTTTCAATTAGAACATATCTTACATTCATAAACAAATAATGTAAAAAAAATAGTCTGTTATTGTTAAGTGCTTAAATATAATAAATTATCAATATGAGGATCACTAATTCCTCAGGACGTCTTAGTGATTAGATATTGTCCTTTTATGCTTTATTTAATTTTTACTAAAATAGGAAAATATTTTACGCCCTATGCCGGGCTATGCCTTTAATTTAAAATAACCTTGTTGAACCATAATAATTATGTATATACTATATACATGATATAGGTACCTACAATAGTTGCATTTTTATAAAATAAACATTATATTTGTGATAAATAGACGTACTTTTTCTAGTAGAAGAGTTCTTTTTTTATTGCATGTTCCCAGTACCCTTACCACGTGAGATTATATTATTTTTTTTGAAAATATCACATACTATAATATTATTATTTTTCATAATTTAATTATTCATTTATATTTTATGGTTCAACCTAATATGTTTTTGCATATTAATTATTAGTATAGTAGTAAGTACTCTAGATCCACATAATGTTTTTCCATCATAATACGAATTAGTCACTACTACAAGTCGTACACTAAACATTTATACATAATATATTTTTTCATGATAGAAGTTAAAATTTAAAATATATTTATAATACTATAAATTTACTCATTCCTAAGTCGATTTAAAACTTTTCATACCAGATTTTATAAATATTTAAACAAACGAAAATAATATATTATTAATAATATTATTTACATATTATTTATTTATGTAATTACGTGTTTGGTGTATTGGCATGCATAAATGTGTATTCACGTCCAATATAATAGGTGTCTACATAAAACAATTAAAACTAGTCAATAGGTATACTTGACGTGTTATAAAATATATTTAAAATTAAATAAACTATATAGTAAAAAGTAGAATTACCTATACTTAACATTCACTTCTATTTCTATTATTCACGTCTTTTAAGTTAAAACGAGTAATGAATGATAGGTAATCAAACCTTTTACTTTTAAATTTTAAGTTTCAAAACGTAGGTTTTCAATTATATTGTGAATTATTTTAATTTAGTAAATCATCATTCATTACGTCATAAATAAAAATATTATACTCCATTTATAGTACATACATTCATGTAGGTACTATACGATGTATCTAAATATCTATATATAAACATACGTAATATCATATAACTGCAGTTCATAAAATATATGGCTTGTAGGTATATCACGAAAATAACATTTAAAAGTTGTTATACGTGCTACACTAATTATTATTATTATTATTATTGATGCACTAATGCAAGCAGTGGTGTAACCAGAGGGGCTGGAGGAGCTATAGCCTTCCAGAGATTTCAGGAAAATGTATGTATGCTTTCAGTGTTTGGTGAACGTATTACGTAAAACATAACCATAATATGTATGTTACAATTCTGATTTGTATGGAGGTTATTGCATATACATCTAAAATATTGTAAGATATAACGACATCATCATAATACCAAATTTTTGAGGGATCTTACTAAACCTCTATATAACAAATTATCACTCCTCCCTCTCCCACCAAACAAAATCTTAGCTACACCAATGAACACCTATGCACTCGAACCAGTTAAATACTTATCCAAAATTAAAAATGATTTCATAATAATTTTCAATTTCTAGAACGACAGTTAAACAATAAAAATTAATTTCGTTGACAATATGTTGGTTACGTTTAGACATTCAAACACTCTCAATGTCCATCATCAGAATGGTTCTGTCTCTGATATCTTTCATTGGACCAAGATGCTCTGCACCTTCTCGGCTTTCTACAATAGTTTTCAATTTGAATTGTTTGTATAGGCACCTACCTAGTTATACCATAAACTACCTATTTTGTAAACGATTATTTATTTTTTTATTAACATTTATTATACAAGTACATTATAGGTACAATTAAACGCATCACATAATATTGTTTAAATTTACATTTCAATTTTCACGATATCATTAAAAAAAATATTGACGTGTATTATGAGTTATGATCAATGCACCATATAATATATAATGTATTTAACCGTATGCTTGTATGAATGGTACACTACGGTAGCGACAATCTTAATAAAAAAAAATTTAAACATTCAATTAAGATTTAAGATGTCTACAACAACAACAGGTAAAACCGTATTCCAAATATACACGATGTACACCTACTCGCTATCGTAATCCAACCCACAATATAATTGTTATCAAGGCCTGAGGGATTATTTATTTACCACCTACCTACCCCGTTACACATAAAGGTATACATCTGTTTTGATTTTTTATTTACTGCCGGCATGTCGCTGATGGCATTAAAAAATATTACTGTAGGTATTACTGCCTTCCTGTAATATTATTATTAAACATAATAGGTAATTATATATTATTTATTACAATCATTTATCCAAATCGTACATATATTATAGGTACCTGCACGCGTTATAATACGTAAGTATTATACATGATATAATTTGTCCTTTTTTGATAATATACCTCGGTGTTGTTTTGCAAAATGCTAAAAAAATGTAGATCCTACTATGAAAATCTATATATTTATAATAAATTATAATATATTATAACATTATATCAATCAAAATGCAAATGTATATTTATAGACTATAACAACACTTAAACAATGTGTTTAATTCGTACGCATTTCTATAAATGGTAAAAGAAAACAAGCTGTAAATAGTAATATATTATTATTATGTATAAAATTATGTTGTATATTATGCGGGACATCGTGGATAAATGTACGTCAACACCTTATGCATACGATATACGTATGTGCAGTTCACAACTGCACTTACACCCATACCGACTGCAACTGAAGACATTAAATTCACCGTCTGGAGCACAATCTGCGAGTGCATCTCGCTTTTTAAATCGTACTTAAACACGAAGGTATCAGAGTACACGTGCAATACCTATAAGTTGTATACATAGGGTGATTCATTTTAACAGTATATATAGAAGACAATTATCGCTGTACCGGTCAGTTTTAATGTTTTTTTTTTTTTTTTTTTGAAAATAATACGTTTACATAGCACCTACTAATTCATTTTATACCTATAACAACAAGTTCTCGGAGAAAAATAATCATTTTCTACACTTTTTTTTGATTTTTATCTAAAAGACAATTATTGTTGGCCGTTAAGATATTCACCCTGTATCATATACGCGTGTCAGATATATATATGTATACACTTATTATATATACGATTTAGATCTCGGTTGACCGGACAAGTCAAAACGATGGTGATATTTACCTACGTCAAGTCAAATCGGATCATTCGTGTGGATGGTATAAGTGGTATATATATATATATATATATAGGTAGTGTTTTTAGTCAGGCTCGACGTTACCACGCTATAGCACTCAACTTATATGTGGCTTAATTAACGATCGAATAAACATATTATATCACAATGTGCGCGTAAATAGAACGATTATATGTTATATTTTTTTTTATGTCAACAGAGTACCTATCTGCTGCAGCTGCAAGCGCCGTACGTTGTATATTTATGTCGCGTTCTACCTTCTATTCGTTTCATCGGTTTTATATTTTATTATTACCTTGGATCAAGATAATATTTAAAATTATGACCCGACGCATTTACAATAATATTATCTAAAATATAACTGTATAATATTATTAATTCTTATTTTAAAAACCGCGTCGGTACATTTATAATATATTTTTTATGTAGATATACCTTTAAGTATATTTTACATTTATCGACTTGTCGTCGCTTCTAATCCTCGTATATATTTTTATACTTCCGGTTTATACACATTATTACACGCTGTAATTGTCGTTGCGTGCAGTACGTAATATTATATAAGTAATATTATTGTAAAATCGTCAACATACTTCATCAGACTATAGTTCGTTCCGATTTACCATCAAAAGGATTTCGAGTGAGGTGAGCACTGACTGAGCAGCAGCACCCTCGAACAATGTGAAACATTTCGATATTGATTTTATAGGATACCTGTGGATACTCGATACATTACGCCGCCATACGGTGTAGTGTCATATAGAGACCTTGCGACCTAATTTATATAGGCTTTAAAACCGACACATTCAATTTATAATGAAGTATAAAATAAACGATTATTTCGATGCTTTTTTAAGATATCTTGTACAAGAAATGAAACCGAAAACTGTGCATTAAACGGTTTGAAAATAGTCGCAAGCACGAAAATAATAACTGGTTAATGATAACACAGGCCGGGGGGAGGTGGGTGGAGCAAGCTGAACTCAACAAAAAATCTTCTTCTAGGTAAGCCTTGCGCTGGACTTGTGTAAATAAAAAAATTGTATATATTTATAGTACAATTTAGAACTTAAAAGTCCGCATTACGGAAACACTATGTATAAGTAACAAAATAAGTTAGGAAAACCCATTCTTCGAGCGTGCTCAATTTTTGGTTAGTGCGGTTTCTAAACGTATTTTAAACAATAAACTGTAATTCCATACACAATTTTAAAATAATTAATTATAGCTTAGTGTCTATAGGCCACAATTTATATAAGTACTTATATCTAAAACCTAAATAAATTAAATATCTTAATTTGTAAATAATTGACAGGATATTTTTAAAATTCTCAAAGAGAAATATAAATCTATCGAAATTCATATATGAATACTTGCGATATTAAAAAGTACCGGACAATTTACAGAGACCGGTTGTTGGTCGCTCATCTCGATGCGCTAAAAGCAAACACCGCTGTTAAACCATATTATTGTTATTATAATTTAATAATACTAGCTACAACTGATGGCGAATGGGTGTCGGTGTAAGTCAGTACCCTCGGTCGGGTATACACCTAATTGAATCGATCTGGTTCCAAGTCTATTAGGGATCAAGATTTGTTTTGTAATGTTGGTACCAATGATTTGGCAATTTGACGTGGTGGAATTTTTCAAAAAAAATTATTGAAAGCTGTATTTGAGTTGTATTCAGTCATCATCGATGTAAATTGGATCAGCTGGGACCTGCGCGGATTGGATACGCTTCACTGTGATCGTCTGGAATTTTTTCTACGTAAAAAAGTGTAAAGTATAAAGCTGTGTATGACTGTCTAGTTTTCAGTCAGCTTCAGTGAAAATCCATGCCCTGTTCCTTACCTGCGGTGTATTGGATACAGCGCCAGTGTACTTTTGATTTTGGTTGAAGTGCAATAATTGCGGATTATTATTGTTATTACTATTATTATATTCTGATCAATGCAAGGAGTTAACAATAATGTTACGAAGAATATCTACCTCGTTGTTATTTGTTAATAACTAAACTTATCTCTACAATTAGATTTTAAATTTAAGTACCTGCCTATCTCTTAGTACATCACCTTTTTTGTATATTACAATAAATACAATAATTTCATAAATGTTAAAAACGTGTATGAAAATTGTTTAGTCCTGTAATCCGTTTGCTGAGCACTCGGTGGTCGCATATCGTAGGACAGCTATTAAAATGTGACAAGTAATAAATTACGATATTATTACCGCCACAAGCAATATTGCACAATTTTTTGTATTATATTTTATTCGTTTCGCATTACTCAGCGTCATCTGGCGGCCCGATGCGCGGACGGAACGACGTCGTCGCACAGATGGCGCTCTCGGCGCCGTTGCCGCCGAGTCTGCCGGACGTCCTCGCTGTCGGTGAATATTTGGCGGTCTTTATACCAGGGGATCATGCGCCGGTAGCGCTCGTGCGGACCGTTTGCCATAAAACGCGTACGCGGCAACTCGGCCGGTCTCCGCGACCGTCGTTCCACCGCCGCCGATGCCATGGCGCACGCCCGTCCTAAAAATTGAACGAAATTTTCCCGTTGCACCGCTCGCCGCTTTCACGTCATCATACGCACGTTATTATCATAATGTGAACTTGATTATTGCGACTGTAAGCAATCGAATAGTATTTTTTTTCGTCGTGATCTGTATACGCTAAAAAATACTGACCAAACATCTCGCACGTCCTATGAAAATATAAAAGTTTAAACTCGTGCACCGAATATAAAACACGCGCTTGTGAATGTTGTATTGTCGTACGGCGATAATTTTATTTTAAAAAATTGCGCCGACAACTTCACTACGATTAACAATACGTACCCGAGAGGCTGAATACCATCAAGTGTCCAGGCATGAATAAACAAAGAAAATCGTAGAAGCACGCCGGAAAACGAAATATGAATTAATATGACGTTAAACGCAAAAAAAAAAAAATGCACAAAGTCCTTACGAACGCCGAAATTTGCGTTAAAAAATTGGATGTACCGCTATGGATCACGTCATGAGACGTGTTCGAAATCAGCGCTGCACTGACGACGCTTGAAATCCATCTGTTGGCGTCGGACTCGCGCCAGTCCGCGGAAAAGCGATTTCCGAAATCTGATTCGCCGACTCGACTCGCGCATATGACGGACGGCCGAGAAGTCTGCGGCGAGCGGTGCACGTGGCAACGGCGGCGGTGACGCGACGGCCGAATTTTCCCGCCGCGATTCGCGCGGGTCCGTTTTGGACGGCGCCGTGACGCCAGCCGACCAGGATCCTATACCGCGCCCCACAAATCGACCAGCGGTTTGAGAATCCGTTCCCGTCATTGTTCGGTTTTCGGCGAGCACGCGCTCGACTCGCATCGGCCGCTTTCAAACTGGTATCGACGGCGGCATTTCGCCGCGTCTGACGGAACCGCGACTTTTCCGATCCATTGCGGTCGGCAAATGTACAATGTTTGGCCACGACGGCTCAACGGGCCGTCAAATCCATGGCGGGCAGACGACCACCGCGAACAATGAACACACTGGAAACGACAAAGACATCGGCCGGAACACGTCGAGCGCCGCCCTCGTCGCTCCGTGAAATGCCTCGGACGGCGCGCCGCAGACACCGGACCAGGATACGTCGACGGACGGGCCTGCCGGACTGGTTTCTGGGGACTGGTAGCGGGGCGAGGCGCGGCGCGGAGGTATTGCGCGTTTCATAATTTTTTTATTATTATTATTTTTTGAAATAAATGGACCCCTCGGATCGTTGTGTCGCGAGCGCAGACAGGACCGCGACCGGTAACGAATGGTATCCTGGTACGGGACGCCGGCGTACGGCTCGCAACAGTTTGCTCGCGCAACGCAACGTACAATGGCAACCGTGTACAATACCATGGTTCTGTGGTTTTCAATCGGTGTGTCCTGAATGGACATTTTTTTTTCGATTTATACGTTATTTAAATAAATACGTCTTTTTGTTCTCGACGATTCTGTCCGCCAATAATTTAAGTCGGAGTGTCGTGAAAAGAAGGATTAAGAACCATTGCGATGATTTTCGTTTATTCTATCCGTCCGCCGAAATCACGCGACGATCTCGCTCTTCGTCCCGGCCCTCGATCTTTCCGTGGTCCCGTGTGTTCGATCGTGTAAAATCGGTGATCGTCGACGCCCGCGCCGGTTGCTTCGATCGTTTGCGGCGGTAGATGCCGGTAGATGCCGGCAACGTGAGCGCGAGCTCCGAGTCGCTCAGCCGCGCCGTCACCGCCTGCGTTCCTGGTACCAAAAACCTACGATTTGTGGCAGAGTGACGTAACTGCCACGTTTTGACATGGTTTATGACAGCTGGGCCGAAATAATAATAATAATGCTCGCCTGTCCTGCCACTGCTGCGTTTTTGTGGTACCGGCCGCCGCCGCCAAGTCCACGTCACGTCCCGCCCGGACGTTTCGAATTTTAGACGGAGGCTCGAACCGAAGGGATTACGTTCTTGCTCATTTTTATCTCTCTCTCTCTCTCTCTCTCTCTCTCTCTCTCTCTCTCTCTCTCTCTCTCTGTCACTCTCACTCTCTCTCTCTTTTTATGCGTGTGTGCGTCTCTCTCTCCCTCCTTTTCTCTTTCTCCCTCACTACTCACACTCTACCATTCACTCACTCACTCCTATCTCACCCTATCTCTCTCGCGCTTCCTTTTTACTCTTTAGTTTTCATCCATCGACCACAAACGGGTTTTACGTTTTAGTTTCTCATATTATTATTATTATTATTACTCTTTTGTCTACAAACGGGCGTCGTCTTTCAAATTTCTATTGGCTGCATAATGTTTTTGTTCAACAATATTGACCAAGGCCGTAACTAAAACACATTTTTGTGGGTGGTTTAAAATCAAATCATATGTTTTCATAGTAGTTTTTAAAAAAATAACATTTACCTTGATCGTAAAAATCATATCATACAGCTTATATTTAATACATCTAGATAAGATTTTTTATGAATTGCATAATATATTAATACGCGATAATCTTACAAAATGTAAAATAAAATATTTTAATTGCGCGAGCAAGCGGTGTTTTTATTTTGCAAAACGATAGAGAACTATTATGTTCTTATAGTTCTTACTTCTTATATCACGGGTATCACGAACATTTTACCCAGCAAGTCGTAATTTAGTAACCAATAAATTGTGCGATGTACGATAGAAGGAAATATATAAAAATTAAAATATTAAGTGGCATAAAAGTACCACACTGCCAACAGTTCCATGTCATATTTCGGAGAAAACGGCAATGTAGTTGGTGTTGTTCCATAAATGATAACCTTATTTATTTTTTTTTCGGTGTGCATCACTACAAAGAGACTGAACTGTTTGTTAAGTCTTATATATATATTTGATAGCCTAAATTGTACCCCAGTCTACAAAAGCGTATGACATATTTCTATATACCAGTTACCAGTTTATAGCATATTATATAAATTGTACAAAGCGTCAACAAAATTCGTATTAACAAGACTATATTATTATATAACAATATTAACTGTAATTAGTTGGTATTTAACAAAGTAGTAAATAGTTTATATAGTAAGTAATCACTAGTCATCATATTATTTAGGTACAGGATAAATTATTATAATAAATTGAGCTATATCTATAATCTAATTTATTAAATATTAATAACACAAAAGTAAAATGTTTCACTCGATAAACATATCATCTATGAATTTATTGATAAAATATATCGATGAAAACATTGAAAACATATACTCATGCAATTATTCATCCAAAAAACATATATGAATCTGTTATATATAATATTATACACAATAATATATTATGCATTAATATATAATAGGTTAATATCAAATATTCTGATATCATTCAAGTAAAAAACCTATAATTCAACGCGTGTTTAAACCGCATGTCCAGGTTGCAGATGCAATTTTCACCAATCAAAATGTTATCAAACTTATGATTAAATGAAAATAAAAATCGAATAAAACAATACAATTACAATATCTGATTGTTGTATAATTATTGTTTGGTGCTTAAAAATGAAGTCATATTTTACATAGTTAATTATAATCAAACTGCAAAAAAATATTTTAGTTTACAAACAATTATTTTTTAAAAGAGGATGTCAACGCACTTTTTTTATTTTCTTTCTCTGACTAACCTACATGCAACAAAGACAAAATATTTTTTTTAATATTTTCAACAAAATAAAGTGAAAGTTTTGAAATTTTAACTAATTAAAATTGCTCAAAGACCAGTTATTTGTCGCGTAATAAATGATACAAATATGTGATGTGCGATTAATTGATGTACACTAATACAAATGCAGTGAATATGTAATGCGAAACATCGAATTTGCCAGTGCTGCAGACAGCTTTTAAGTATACAAACTATATTCTAAATTCCTGATTAAAATAAATTAAAAAAGTTCAAAATTAGCATGCTGAAATTAAAAATAAAAAAACTCATGATACGCACCAATACATTCCATATTAAAAATTGAAAGAAAAGCATTCATCGCTCCGTTTAGTATCTAAAACACGATAGTATCAGTTAAGAATAATTATAGTTTTATATATAAATTTAAATAATATTTAATAATTTAGTTTACTTTTATGAATAAAGCAATTTTGTCTTATGAAATACTAGTCCTTTGTAAAAAAAGTGTATGTAGATACGCTTATCTAATTTAATTTACTCTATATTATATAGGTATAAGCATTATAACATATAAGAACGCCTTATATGGAAAAATAAAAATTTTGCAATATTTGTCAATGAAGAGATAACTAAACCGATGAAAAAAAATGATAATTTTTACTAACATAAATACATTTTGAGATAACATTGTAATAAATTCATCTCATACGTGTAGGCAATATAAAATGCTAATATGTACTTTATGTTATCGGTTATAAGGTAAGAAATGACCTAAATTCTTGCAAAAAATATAATTTATGACAGTTTTAAGTAAAACTCAACTTGTTATAGTATTTCAGTACCTACATTCCAGTTTTAAAACTTGTGCTGATGACTTATTTACGTCTTCGGTTTTATACATCTGAATTTTTTTTATCTTTTAAAATATATGAATCACTGTTCTAATAAAAAACACTACAGTTTTTTGAGAAGTATACATACTTATGAATTTTTATCGAAGAAAGTATTCATGAGTATTGGTAATTATTTGACGTTACATATTTTTAATTTATTTTGGATTATGTTATCTACTAATTTTTATATTTTTATATACTAAAAATTGTTATTTTATAACAGGTATATTATATTAGTTTATTCCTTATTATATTTAATATAAATTCTTTCTTAAATATTATGAAAAATAGTTATAATATATCCATATAAGTTTTGTTTAAAACCTAACCTAACTGAAGTTTCATCTTTAAAGTGATTCTATATAGTTATTCCCACAGCCGAAGTTCATTGCTTCCGACGTCGTCCGCAAAATTGATCATACTAATAAAAATTCGGTTCAACGATTGGTAATAAAAATAGGATTACAGAGTAATCCTATAAATTCAGAGAATTTAAAATTCATAAATTACGATAACCGCGTTTAAAAAACATACTGCGATATAAAATGAAATTGAAACAGTATATTTATTGTTTTTTGATAAAACCGAAAACATATTATTATATTTTCTTATTTTGAATAATTTAATAATTTTGGATTAAATAGAACCACGATCAAACCCAATACCACCTATTGTACACCAACAATTTCTGACGTTGAATTCATTCTTGAAAATCTATACCAGTCAAACTAATAATTATTGTATTACTCGCAAAACATGCTAACAGCCGGATTTGCAGTAATGCAATATATTATGAATATAATTGGATTAATAATTTTAACGAATATAGCTATAATGTATATACGAGATTTCGCACACCAATAATAATACCTATAATTTTTTGTTTAATATACTCGTATTATATCGAGTAGTTTCCGTGTTTTAGACTAAATTGCTTCGCGTGCAAAAATTCGATTATTAAACCGTTTATTAATTGTAATAAATGTGTGTATACCTTTATTTGCCGTGTAAATTTTGTATTTTATGCATTATAAATTGTGCAACAAGAGAAATTGTCGCCTATAATAGTGCTTACAGTAGCCCCAAGCTTTGAAAACACACATACCTATTTAATATATTATAATATTATGTTTACATCTATGTACACTGTACAGGATTGTTCTTTTAACAGTGCACACTCATTACCTGTATAAGTTGATTTTCATGATTTTAAACTCTGAGTGGGAAGAAGGAATGTATTTTACAGAAATGTTATTTTTTTGTTTTGTGTTTTTTTTATGTTTGTCATCACATCTTGTCGTTTTTGAATACAACATTTATCGTTGAATTCAAATTAACACATCAATTATTACAGTGACTACTTACTCAATAACGACGAGGTATACCCAAAACCTTACTGTATAGCAAAATTCCTTCGGATCTTAAACTTTTTTTATGACCAACTTTATTTTTTTTGTCATGATGTTATGTAATGAAATACTTTTAAAATTTTGTTGTAAAAACACAACAAATTGAACGAACCGTTTTTTTATGTATATTTAATAATAATTTAAAGTTTGGATTAACTGAATAGCGTGTACCCTGAATTTCACAGGTTACTCTTTGACCGTTGCCACTTCACGCTAAACTCTTGTCCATAAATCACTTGTATATTATGTAATGTAGTGTATAAGAAATTCTTCAAATAATGTAAAACATTTATACCTCAAAAATTGACCATGATAATGAACGGTATTAGGTAACCGCTAAAATAATTAACCTGAACCTATATAATATGTATAATATAGTTACATAATTATTTTGTATTTAACCTATAGGCTATTATATATATATATATATATATATATGCGCATATAATTCAATGTGCATATACAAAGTGATTTATTTAACGTAAAGCATTAATTACATAAAAGTTTTTAAAAATATCTTTTTTACACAATTTTAAGTCGTTAGACAAAATCCAAATCCACCAAAACAAGTTCTTGAATATATGCCAAAAGGTCACGGTTCACGAGGAGCGGGCGAATTCACAACAAAATACATCCCCTTCAAGACTGGATAAAAATTCAATTCAAACATTTCCAGATAAATCTCAAAGTCTCCGATGAAGCACGGTTCTTAACTTCGTAGGAACTTATCAGTAACAGACCAAGAATAATTTTATAAATTATATTACATGTAAGATTCCTTATTGCATTAAAGAGTATTACATTTTCAAATCTTAGATATAAAAATGAACATTTCTATAAATTTCTAATTCAAAATAATTTGCAAATTTTGGTGATTTTAACGAATTTTGTTAAAATTCCAACTTCAGATGCCCGTAAAAAAACTATTGTAAATTGACCCTCAATTGTTTTTTTCCAAATTACATTATATAATAACAACTCATTATTGTATTACATTTTCAAAAAAAAGTTTGGCCACCACTGTACTATGATGATATTTAAAAAAAATGTATTGAGAATAGGTGCCATTATGAGTTTTGAGCCCAGGAGCGCAAAATGTCTAAATACAGCCCTGGGTGCGGTATCAGTTCTTCGCGTATCATACACACAACGATCATAATTAATGATTCGAACGACTGCAACTGCGGACGCGAAGTGCCGACATGGCATTTCGCGGCGGCGAAACCGTCGATTCGCACGGGATACTTTCTATATATTTTATCGAAATAATTATAACGCGACCCACAGCCTGCAGAAACTATATCCGGAGAGTGCCGGAAGATTTGCGAATTCAAAAATCAAAACACACAAAAAAAAAAACCGTTTTTCCTTGCCCGGCGCAACCGGTTGCCCGTCCAATAATCATCAATAACATCATACGGCGACGCGATGATAACGAAAACCGGAGCTCACGCGATTACACGAAATATAATAAATAATAATAATATAATCTACCGCGTGACAGTGGGTGGGGGGAACGAACACTCACGCGCGTCTCCCGAGTGTCGATCGTACGTCGATCCGTCTGTGTGTAGTCCGGCGTTCATCGCGCCAATCGCAGTAGGTACTTTGCGTCGGCATCGCGATGATATCGTGACGTTATTATCATTTCGAACGTCAGATTTATATACCGTGTATCGAGAAGGAAAATAAAAGTGCTACACCGCGTAATCGTCCGTCATAACAATATAAATATTATTATATAAACCGGAGCGCGTACAACCCCGGGAGACGCAGTCATGTCCTCCTCGTCCGTTTGCAGACGACTATATCGAATCGTGATCACCGAACCGGGGCTGCCGACCATCTAGCCGATATTTTATAGATTTATCGACGATCTCGCGATTTTTTCCGTCGTCGTGATCGGTACGATTCGCATAATACGCACATCTACCGGACAAATACCTATATAATAGCTGCCATGTCTGCAGCCGGGCTCAAACGGAACATCAACAACAACGTGGTCGACGCCACCGGCGACCGGAAGTGGAGCCCGGAAGTCCATACGAAAATATTCATACCGCCCATTAGCGTCACGGAACCCCCGGCGAAATTTGCCAAAGGTAGGCACACGAGACGAGTGCAGCGTACAAACCCGAAAATGATCGCGACCGTCGTCTTGAACTGCAGCGATGCATCGTATATATTACAATAAATATTTTTACACACTTATGTATTATCATAATTAATATTTTTTTTCTCTAATCGACGCTATTAGTTTTTTTTTCTATTTATTTTCCACGCCGACTATTTTCGCGGCGCTAACCGTAAAGATAAGTCGTGCAAGTACTCACCTATTATATGTCTATAAATCACGACGATGTAATTTCGTTACGTTTTTTTTTTCGAAATAGCGTGTATTGTGATTTGTGACACATCGCGTAGCACACGAATATGACGTTTCTGGTATATTCATCAGCCACATACAATAATATATAATATTGTAATAGCGGGTACCTACACACTGTTAGGCTTTGGTACGTATATTTTAGTTCAATGAACTGTTTTATCAAATTTATTTTAAAAGTAAAATAGTGTTTGAATTTACAGTTCATTCACATTATCACACTTTTACAATGAAATGCTTTTTGACATTGAACAATAATTGACTGGTGTTTCATTATAATCAAAAAATAACGTAATTTTTTTTTCAAACAATAATTTACGAGTAAAAAAAAAAAATCATTATTTAATTATGAAGTTTTTACAAAATGATTAATGAACAAAACCTATTTTGGTTCTTCATTAACACTTGAGAGAGCATCAGTGAACATTTGTTTCTCTATCTTATACACACGTAGAATACCTATACAAAAAAATATCGCTGTATTTCACTTATTGTGATTACATTATTGGCATTAAAGTAACATTACCTATTTATAACAATAATAAAATGTATGTTATCTGTATTTTGTAAGATAGTTTTTTAATATTTTGGTTTTCAAGAGAGTGATTAGGTAGTATATAATTTTTTTTAATGTCTTAGTTATTTATAATTATTAATAACTTTCTTAAAAATAAAATTATTTAAAAAAAGCCTTATAATGAAATTTAGACAATGTTATATTCTTTATAATAATTTTTATAATGCATTATAAATAATATATCTTAATTTCAACAATGCAATCTCGATGAGTAAAAAACGGAAAGACTTAAGGTATTAGCCATATTACAGGAGTGTACGATAGAGAAAAAAACTATATTGTTGTACCTTTTTAATACGATATTTAAATGTGTTGTTAACTAAATCAGTGTAGCTAATTTGAATGAAATAATTCAGATTAGGTTATGTTAGATAGTAAATTATTTAGGTATATTTTTGTATTTATTATTTGTTATGCATAAATACTTTATATTTCATTTTTAATAATATATCTTTACACAATATTTTTTTATATATTACTAGAAAATTTTATAAAAGTAAAATATAACCATAATATCAAATTATATCTGTTTATTTTTGACATAGAAAGAATTTATATAAAATATAATACACTTTATTCATCATCTGCTAGGGCTCGGAACTAAATGCACTTATACGCTTAAAAAAGTACAAATATGCACTTAAAAAAGAACAAATATGCATCTTAAATAGTACAAATATGCTTTAAAAATATGCACTAATTTTTTTTTTAACACAACATTTTTATAATAATAAATATTTTAATAAACTATATGCTTATAGTTGTTAATACTCTTAAGTTGTTGCCATGTCATAGTTATTCTACAATTTTGATAAAATCGTAAACTTGCAAATCGCGTATCTTTAATCGGAACTAACGTCTAACGATTTTATTTACGATTAGGTCTATTAATACAATCAACGATAATCATATATTATTACATTACATATTATTTTCAAAGTATTAATAGATTTATAAATAGTGATGTGGATAAATATTAATAAAAACTTGAAATGTTATGTCAATTTGGGATTTGAAAATCATAATACAATAATGCCTAATGAAAACTTTTAAAATAAATATTTTTTTTTTTGCTAAATTTTAATATTTAATCAATTTATCGTCAATTTAATTAATTTAATCGTCATTCATCAAATATGCTCTAAAAAAAATGGTAAAATTAAGAAATATGCGCTTAAAATTACAAAATCACTAAATATGCAAAAATAGGCACTATAAACTTTTAACATGTTTTTCGTAGTGTCATGAAAATAATTTCAAGCTTACTTACCAATAAATTGAATAACCCAATAAAACCATGCAAATGCAACAACTTCCGAGTCCTAAATTCATCTCCATAATATCTCTTCTACAATATCAATGTCCGGTTAGCGGTTGCATAAAACATTAACAAACCGTTATCTATATACATAATTTAGTACGTAGGTACATAGGTAATTATCAGTTACCTAAAAGCTTTAAGCAACCACATAAGTATAAAAAAATATATATAATATTAAAAATATAATTAATATTTAAAATGTAATATATATTTATATTTTATATATATTACCAGGATATTGATTTAAATAAATAACTTATTAAGTGGAGTAAGAAAAACCAGCTATACATTATATAAATGTATAAGAAAATAATATATTATAAGTAATAGAAGACTGTTCATATAATTACAGACCAAATTATAAATTTGAATATAAATATTTTTTTATATAATTCTAGAGAATAAATTTAATTTATCTAAAATAGGTACCTAGGTATACATATGTTTATTTAATTAATTAGAACATGACGTTTATTATACACAATTTAATTAAAATAATATCAAGTATTACCAAGCGTGGTAATATATTTGGGAATTAACAAAGCATCTTCTTCCCCATTTATTTCTTCAATAACAAATTTATTCAAATTCTGATTTTTAAATAAGTTTATTTAAAAACCATATTTCCAAAGCCCTAGATTTTTGATGTAATTCAAGAAATGTGCTGTGGTTATTTGAGAACTGCCTTTTTTATTATAAATTGTTAAGAATATTATTTTTTCAAAATGTTGATGTATATAATTCGAAATTTAATCTGAGTGATTTCTGAGTTATTAAACATTAAGTAGGTACTAAGGATATTTGTCTACGATAACATGTTTAGAAGATATGGGGGCTATGGTGATTTAAAAGTTATAAGTACCTAGTGAATAGTGATAATTGATTAATTATTTATAATTTTATCATTTGTAAAGATTATTTAATTTAATAAGAATTGGATTAAATATATATCACATAGATTTTACATTTCATGTAATATCATTATTAAGGACTATTTATGTACTGTACTTTAATTTTTTCATTCATAGTAGGTGCATGAAGTTAAAAAAACTCAAAAAATATTCGTTTGAATTTTAATTTAGACGCGTCAACATTTTCAATAAAATCTCAATTACTGCAAGTAATAAAAGTGGTTCCAATAATTAAAAAATAAGTTTGTGTCGCCACAAAATCCTTTCTTAAATGGTAAAAAAATTATGTATTTAAAAATAATGTGGTGCTTAAGTTTACTTAAAAATTAGAAAAACCAGAATAATTTGGATAGGTAAATATAACAATAAATTATAACAGTGAGGTGAACATGTTTTGTTAATCGCCCTGTAAATTTCGTCGTGATAAAGTCCAGACGTCAAGTATTTTACGCACATTATATTATTATGTCAACGCAGACAGTTTCAAAGAAAAATGTTTTCACTTATCAGTCATATACATAAAAAAAATACACGTTATGTGACTGGAGGTCGTTTGCGGTTCACGTGAAAAACCACATGGTCCAACGAGCACAATATTTCTGTGTATCCCACATTCCTTTGATTTTATACACCCCATCGACCATACAACATAAAAATGGCGTGGTTTAATAATTAGGTATTAGATATATATATCGTAGTATTGATGTACTAATGCCCCATGTAATACATTATAGAGATTGTAAATACCGCGTACCCAATATACCTATATACTAATACACACACACACACACACACACACACATATATATATATAATATACCGTATACAGCCAGTGGTGCATATTTTTTGGGTGAGCAAGACATAATTTTACCCACCCATCACCTCAAAAATTAAAATTGAATGGTTTTTTTTTTGGTATATTAATTGTTATTATTGGTAAATATTAATATACCAAGGAATAAGTATCATCGGGATTAGAAATGATTGTTTAACTCGCATAAGCTATTTAATAAAAGTGACTAAGTGACTGAATTTAATCATAATAGTGACCAAAAAGTAACCAATATAAGTATTTTTTCCTAACAACTATTATTAAATATTTTTCTTTGAATATTGTTCTGCCCTTATTTTCAATGTATAGCGACTGCTACACCTAGACATTGAGTTGGGTGCCACTGGGTACACCCGTAGGCAGAAATAAGTTTAAAATATTGTAGAGAGAAGGAGGCTAATAACTATTAAAACGCTTACATACTATTTTTCGGATGGATGGGTTTCAAAACCACGAAAATTTGGAAATCATAGAATATTAAATTTAAAAACCTAATAGACATTCATATTGGAATTCTCGCACGATTTCCATACTTATGGATAGCCAACCGATTTTTGTAGGATCGCCGTGTGGGCAGTTCTCCCGCTAGACAGAGCTGTATATAATACCTATAATATTATAAATTACGATATCGAAAATCACGACCGAATCCGGTTTATAGAGATAATATACCTAATACGAAATATAATATACGATTTTGCAGGTTTTCCAACAGAAGTCGGCACTACGAACGCTCAACAAATGCCGCGGCGGGAGGAGTACGTGACGAAGGCTGTCTGCAGCAGCGGAAGCGACAGTAGCGATGGTGGATGTGCGGCCGGTGTCGGCGCGGAAAGGGGCCGCCGACATCCGGTGTCGCGGAGCGGTTCGTACCGCGGCCAGCCGCAGCGGTTGTCGCCCATGTCCGCCGGGGCGTTGTCGCCCAGCCTGCGGTCACTCGGCGTGCCGGGCTCGCCGTCCGCGGCCGCGATGGCCAGCGGTGGCATGTACACATCTACGCACCACCAACACCGGGACGCGTCGCCGCTCCAGTCGTGGTCCGACGCAGTGTCCGTCCGGTCACTGGCGTCCATCGGCATGGGCTCGACGGACGGCCGGAAGCTGACCATCGCCAAGGTGCCCACGTCGCCCGCGGAACTGCTCAACTTGGCCAGCCCTCAGACGTAATATTATATACCTTTAAATCATCTTTATAATATGCTTATTAATATTATAATCTCTCTCTGCGGAGCTAAGAATTTTAACACGCTCGTCAGTGGTAAAGGATAATAAAAAAAATTCGCCCATGTTCGTTGAAATAACTGAGATGTAACTTGAATACTTCATTAATTATAATAATTATTATATTAATATTGAATGTCCATATTAATTCGCTCTTTTTCACACATTTTTGCACATATTTAATATAATTCTTGAGGTGATTTTTGTGATTTTTGATTAATGCTTATAATTATTCAAATCGTTTACATTTATAATATACTATATTATATCTGTTCCGTCCGATGTTGCCAGTGTCATAGATTTGTTTTTTTATAAATATATTATATACATATACATTTAAAAAAAAAATGTATAATACGCAATATTTCTACTAGGTAGTGTCTAATTAAATATGAAACCAATGGAAATACTAAGATTAAATGTAAAAAAAAATGTTTTTCGTGAACTCAAAACTAAATTCGTATGTAAGCTGCTTTTCAGCTAGGTACCTATAGGCTATAGGTGTTGAAAAAATACGTTATAAGCACTCAAGTCTCGATGAATTTATTGGTATAATTTTTATTGAAAACAATCTAATATTTAATGATTTAAATATTTAAAAGTAGATATCCTATACAAAAAATATTTATACAAACATTTTTCATAAAAATTGTTTAAACATTTTATGAGATTTCGAAAATATATTGACTTTTGGAGGTTTTAGTCAATTCAATTGGCAATCGTTAGTATTATGATTTCAGCCGATCTGTCACTAATGTATAAAAAACTAATAAACTAAACTAAAACTAAAAACTAAATTAAACTATAAAAAATAAAACACATCGATGTGTACGATTTACTCACAAAAAATTTAAGAAAATATAGGACAAATCCCCGCGGTTTCCTTTCCTCGCCCTAGGCCCGGCCCTCTCTCTATCTTCATAATTATTCGGCTTTTTTTTCTTCCGTTATTATATTATTATTATATTATTATTATTATTATTATTTATACAATGGCACTATCGTGTGGGCTCGTGTGCATACATATCGTTATATTTGCGCTTCTCATGCACGCCCATTATAATGGCGTTCAGGACGAGCCCTGGGCACGACAACCAGCCGGCGGCAATTATTATGCGTATTGAAATTATTTCGCCAACCAGTTTTTTTTTTTTGCGCTAAGTGCCTACTTACCGCGATCGGTCGACATAATCGTTATGCGGGGAAAAAATGAAAAGAAAACCGTCTTAAACCTATATACACCAGCTAATGTTAAAAAAATGTATACTAATAATATAGCAGTTAATCGTATACAGACGGACACATACCAACGGTAATTATTCATTATACGTTATGGTAAATCGTCAAAAATGTTTTTGATTTGCGCCCGTTATAGTGCTTGTTAGTCGGCTGACTTTTGCCACTTGTAATTATATACGTACACCAACATATATTAATATTATTATTTATGACCATATTATATACGAAGACTCACGAATTTACAGTTACCGTCGCGGTATAGTGTATTATTCTGAGTGTGTGCAAATATACTTAATACGTATACTTAATTGGTACTATAGGTATATAGTGACTGAATACAAAAAATAAATCCATTACGCCTGGAATCGGAGCATCGATATTCGTTCGTATTCAATTATAATTATCGTTTGAATTGCAAATGTCTGCAGATTATCTCGACCACTCGACTAGGTATATTATGTGAAAAATATGTTATACAATATATTATTATGTATAGCCGTATAAGTTCGTACAATCATACTACACGTGTTGAATAAAAAAATTAACGAAAATCCTAAGAGACGGGTCATCGGAATATAACCGTCTCTGTATTATACAGATTGAAAAAAAATCGATGACACCATTAATTTTATTATATTTCATAATAAAATCAGTATGTTCAGTCATTGCTCAGTATTGTGTATGTTTGTCTGACAAGGTAAATAGTTCTAAAAATCATGAAAATCATATATTATACACATACTTATGTGGCTATAAATATATATAAAACCTTTTGTTGTTCCGTTCAAATAGTGTTATTTGATTTTAAAATAAACAAAAACCGGATTAGTTCATAAAAACAGAATAATAATAAAATTAATATATTTTTAATTGTTCACAAACAGTCCAAATATAAATTATATGGGTATTATAGAATAAATAGAATATAACATTTAATATTAGTTTAAATATTTCGATTCTTCTCATTTTTCTAAGACATTTTGGATCAAAGGTCTTTATTGGATCGTACTGACATTTTGTTATTCATATACGCATATGTTTACATACGATTTCAACGAACCTTGTTATTAAATTGAAATAGCTCTTAAAATTAATTGTAAAAGAGTATAAGGTTTAATATCTACGAGACATAATTCTTCAACACTTAAACACATTATCTCCAAATAATTATTCTACAATAAATAATTGAGACAACATCTATAATATTATATATTTATATATATATATTATACTCTTATACAGCATTGCAATTTAAAAGTAACATAATTTCATAGATTATTCCTGAAATTTAGCATACAAGGGTTACAATAATGATAGATTAATGAATAAAGTTTTACGATATTTTGTTTCCAACTTTTTTTTTAATAATTTAAATGAATATTAAAAACCAAGTTCTTAGTATTTTTAAATACAAATTATTTAAATATGTCTTAATGGCTACCTACATTTGGTTCAAACATATTGTCTGTTTTATTGTTTTTAAATATTGGCTTTAATATGATGTAGGCTGTTTAGTATTTACCTAGGTACTTTATATGGGTACTAACCTATGGGTAGTCGTTAAGATATATCATAGGAAGTTTTGTATACAATACTATCTATTGTTTGTAAAAAAAAACTTTATCAATTTTTTAAAAATATTACCAAATTCTGACTTTTATAAGCAATCATAAATCTAGAGAAAATAAAAATTGTACTTGTTATTATATTTTTTCGTAGGTAATGAAATATGTATGTTTTTTCTATTAAAAATGTCTGTAACCGGTACACTGTTAATAATTCCCGCAAATTAGTTGTTCTGAACAAGCGTGTATTATATGATATTTTTGTAGTTGTAAAATACAATAGCCGCCGTATAGTAAAGTAATAATAAACTATTATTTACGAATTATAAACATATTTAATACGCACATGTACAAGTGCTACTCCGACCATGGATGCCATATAGATTGATCGCAAGTATAGGTGCGAAATACATACCTATAAACGGTATGCCTACGAATTTTGCCTGTAAATATCTACTTGCATGGCATAGATATTGCAGATGTATACATGGGCATTATCCATAGGTAAAATATTAGATGGGTGGGTAAAATAAAAATTTCCCAAAATGTATATATACTAAATAAAGGTCTGATATTATTTCAACATAATATATATTATAATAATTTATAATAATTGTATTGTTATGTACTAAACGTATTTTAATAAGTACCTATAGCAAAGATTAAAATATTAAATCAAATACAATCAATTAATGTATTATTCGGCATTGGTAAATAAGAACTGCAAATTTCTTCGTTTCATTTCAAACTTAATAATAATATGTTGAATGTCATTAATATTGACACTCTGAATAAAACTATCCTTGTGTACAAGTTCACAATTTCACGATAAAAGTTTGTTAAATAATTATTTCGTGTTATTTTGTCCAGGGGGGGGGAAGGGTGGAGCAAGTGCCCAATCTTGAAACCTCCAATTGGTGTACGGATGTATACAAACCGAGTCAATAATGACGTTAAGTTAAAAATATAATTTAGTACTTGTCCCCATGTCAAATAAAAAAAACGGATAAGTATTTTGGTAAGTTGGTAAGTTAATACACCAGTTTTCGGGAAATAAAATCCACATATATAAAACGCGTCTCCTCGTGCCATACTCCTACAATGGGCAAATGTAAATTGGGGCCGACATTTACCTTTTATATTGAAATCATGCTTAAAGAAAATAAAGAAATATCAATATAAACGAATACGTCAAAAACAAAAAAATAAAATAAACTTTACTTACATTTTTACACTTACAATTTTTTAATTTATATAATTTAATTCTCCTTTGATGAATGTTCATACTTTTTAAAAATATAAAAATGAAAATAAAACAAAATAATTTTCGGAGCATTATGAGAATTGTCTCCTCGTCTTCTGGGTAATGCTAAATGATTCTCAAAAATGTAAGATAATGATTAATTAGACATTGTGAGAAAATCTGGGCATATTATTGTTTTTAGTCGGGCTAAGTTTACTTGTAAATAATTTTTACCTGAAAACCCGGACCGAGTTTACTATAGACCTTATTGACTTTTTTTCTTCGGGCAATACGAGTTTACAATCACGAAACAGTTGATAATAATAACGATCTGTAATGATATAATACGCACGACTTATGCACACACATTATAATATACCATGTATGTGCATACCACACTTTTATTGCCACCTCGTTGCCGTTTTTTTTTTTTTGTTTTGCATAGCACCAGTAAAAGTCTGTTAAATAATCGTAAAATAATTTATACAATTTTATCGTTATGTGGATACTTTATTATATGCGTTAAACGTCGTTATATATAGGTACATACCATTATATTATTAAACTATGTACACTTTATCTATATAATTATCAAACTATAACACAGTATATCAATATACTTATATTATTATTATTATTATTATTATTATTATGCGATTACAATATTCGACAATACGTAACCCGGTTTATAGTGGGATTATAATAATATAGTTTACAGTGGGACGGCATAAACTTTATGGTTTACAAACCGATTCCGACCAGATGCTATTGATTTTAATTACAACTGGTTCAGCATCGGCCGTTTTCGTGGAACTCGCAATGAAAGTTTCCGATGAGTTCTACCGTCTATATATCGAGACTACATTTTGCAATTTCTATGTACCCGTAAACGTGACCATATTTTTTTCTCCTCAGAGCGGGACGCCAGTAAAATATGTTAATAAGAAAAACACATAATTTTTATCATTTTTTGTGTAAAATTATAACAGTATAATAATTATTGTAGGTAATAAAACACAAAATATAATAAAAATTAAATTGTTCTAAATATTAAGTGAACTAATGTTTATTAATAATTATTATATAGTATCGTGTTTTATTATTATTTTATCATTATTGTATCCCCATGACGGGGAAACGTATACGGTATAAAATATGTATAATAATAATCCTATACTTACGATAACAATGTTGTTTTATGTTGCAATAATTAAATACGTGATTTTTACGAATTTTCGATTAAATGCTAAGCAGATCGCCATTTTTTTCAAAGCGGGATGTTTTTGGATTTTTTTGGAGACAGAGGAACATAAAAAAAATAAGGAAATAAGGACGTATGATCACGTTATATGTATACATTATATTATGGACGTATTATTGAATTAAAAATAATAGTGAAACGCGTGCGAGAGTTAAAGGACATCCTTAAAACTCTACCACATATAATTTACAAGTAATTATTTGCACATAGATACACGTATAAATACATAAAATATATTTTATAAATCTATCGTTTTCTTGATTAATTTGAAGAAATAAAATACGTTTTAAGAAAAAAAATTTCACTATTTTTTGCATTCCTGGATTTATTGAGTATCGATTTTGTATGCAATCAGTATTTTAGAGTCTGAGAATTGGTTCATTAGTTACTTTAATTTAGTAAAGTTAATTTTCATATTTTAAACTATTTACATTGTTATTAAAATACGCCTCAGCATCTGAGACCATTGACTGGTTTTAAATATTTGGCACATTTTTTTTATTAAACAATTTGTTTTTTTTTATAATTTATATTATTATATTTTAATAATACTATCATTTATTATTATAAAATACCGGCTCTTTGTTTTCTAAAGTTTAATCATAGTTATAATAATTATTATATAACTATGCAAATGATACTCACAATAGAATTTAATACTTAAATTTTAATTTTCTATGAAATAAAAATCATTGGAACAAATTGAAATAAATACATTGTTATTACTTATTTGTAAGTCTATAACATGTTAAGTTATAATTTATTCATTTAATGGTTATATATATATGGTTATAATATTACATTATTTTATTACACTTTAAAACATGTTCTTAGAAATTTGAAATAAAAAAAAAAATAAATATACCTTTATTCAATTTTTCAATATTGTAATCAAATTATTAAAACTAATTACCTACCGTGTAGTGTAATTAATTCGTCGTATCAATATTATTTGAGATTTGGTTATAGATAATTCGTCGGGCAAGATGTTATATTATGTTATATGGTATATTTAGCCATTTAGGTACTATTTCAATGTGTTCAAGGTAATTGTTAACTGTAGCTAAAGTGATTAATTATTAGTTTATATTGCTAATACATTTAGTAATAATAATAATAATACAATGTATTTAGGCCTGTATCCAAAAAGATCATCCGTAATCATATCAGTCGATTTATATGTAACTGCGTTTTGCATCGGTCAATGCCAGTTATCACCTTGAACTTACTAATATAATAATAATAATAATAATAATACGGACCTTGTCAACGAGAAATGTTTTATGCAGCCTTTTGTCGATTATAATGTACGTTTGCCCATCAACCATATAGGCACTATATTATTATTATTTTTTCGAAAAACGGATGTACAAAGATGTCATTATCACAGTGGACAATCCAAGGTTAGAAATTGCGATTGCACACGACACATATAAATAAATACATATTATATGTGATGTACAGGCGATTTTTAATGGAGAGAGGCAGATGATCCGGATCTAAAACCTGAACGAACTTGTTTCCAAGTGTAATTAAGTTCTTTCTTTTCGATTAAATGTATCCGGGGACCTAATAAGCTATATAATTATGAAAACACAATCGTATAAGTTCAAAATACGGCCTGCATTGGTCACGGAACAATATTGTTATTTATTTTAGTTCTATTCGTTAATAATATGCTATTATATTCATTTTTTCTAAATACAAAATTGTTTTCAAATATGATATCCTGTACGGAAGTACCTTTTTTTACAATCTCGTTCATTAACAGAGTATTAGGCTAATACTTATACATGTATAAAGTATGAACATAATATAGGATATAAGTATACATTATACAGGGTGTTTTTACGACAAAATTTGTCACCATTCCATTAAACGTCATACTCAAACAAGTAGTCAAAAAACTAAGCTTACGATTTTTTTTTACTCTTTAAAACTTGGGTATTTTTTATATTTTTATTATTAATATAATAAGTATAACTTATAGTTTTATGAAATTAAGTTACATTGACAATAATACATTTGTTAAGTTGTAGCAAACAATAACGATTAGGTTTTACATCTGTAAAATATTACTCTTATGTGATCATTTTGTATAGCGGATGTACTTTTTTTTATAATCTGCGTACTTGCCTATTATGTCAATCAATAGTTTACACGTGTGTATTAGTTTATCGCCTTAATCATTAAAAGGATAACAATTTGCTGATTTAAAAAAAAGCTAAATAAACACTTATTTAATAAAATATATTTATAAAAGATTAATATGAGATAATGATTATCTTTGATTACACAGTGAAACCTTCATATCACGAAGTCTCGTGCATAACAAAAAATATTCATACTATAGAGAAATAAATTAAAATAGAATAACATATATTTAGTTATAACTGATGGTTCTCAAAAATATTTCGTTAAACAGAAAATTTCGTCAAAATAAAGTTCGTTGTACCTATGGAAGTTTTTGAATACAATTCTTTTATTGCATTAAAAATTATTTATATCCAAGGATATTTATTCTAAAATTCTAATTTTTATATAGATATTATATATATATTAATAAAGTAATAAGTATAGATATATTTTAATTTAAAATATTTAAAAAGTTATGCACAAGATTACAAAATTAAAATCTTATCAAAAAATATGTTTGTTTGAATTATTGTTTTAACTGAGTTTGGCATTGGACATTTATAAGTAGTACAAATTTACGTTAAATAGAATTGGATTTTTTTAAAGACCTTTATACAAGTTAATATATTAAAATAAGACTAATTTCTAAAGAACAAATATTATTTAATAATGTACCTACTGCATTTTATAACGTCATTGGCCTTAATTAATTGTTTTATTATTTTATAATATAATTTTTTTTTTTTGTTATTTAATAAGATATAAATTTAATACATAATTGAGGTAGGCAGCGTAATTGTATTTATTTGTATATCCTAAAAAAATTTGAACGATGAAAAAAATATGATTGTATTTATAACTTAAAATGCTAGGTGTCATGTAGAGTGTCTCACCAGGTGAATATACTTTTGACCTATAATTCTAAGCATTCTTATTATTCAGCTATATTGCTTTAAGCATACCTATGTATACAATCATTCTGTAGGGAAAACAAATAGGAAATATTTAGTAGAGATTCCTATAATTAAAAAAAAAAAAAATGTTTTTCGTCTAATATAACTAAGATATGTTTTAAAAGCTGGTTAAACCTTCGTATGCAATATCACAATATTTAAAATAAAGCGGGCTGATGATGACGTATAAGTAGTCTTTTGCTATTTCGATTTCTTTTCGTCAAACACCGTCTTCAAGTGCTCGCGAGATGAAGCAACTAAACAAGAGGCGAAGAACGACAAAATTCGATTGTATTATTTGTGTACTTGCCTACCTATATATTAATTACGCTCGGTTTTTTCGCGCTCGGCCGATCGTCGTGACTTTGCAGAACGTCTTAATAACAATAATGTATTAATATGTATAACGTCTCCAACGAATAATGCGCCCACACACGAGCCGTCAGACATTGCGGCCGCGCGCGTAATAGGCATATATATATTATTGTAATACGAGTTTGAATAGACCGCGCGACTGCATCCGGGAGAATCGCTCGCCGCCGAGTCAATCGTTTCGGCATGAGGTTAGGTTATATATTATTATACAGTCGCTATGTGTGTGCAGCAGCAGCAGCAGCTGGCCGTATAATATTTCCTCGCGTGTCCCGTTCACATTAATATACGATCGCCAAAAATAATAGCACGCTATACTATATACGTCGACGAAGTGTGCAATCCGCGAGCGACACAATACGAATCGAATTATTTGAATGTAATGAATTCCAGCAGACACAAAAAGTTCGCGCTCAGTCATCCCGTTATTATCGAGAGACGCGTTTCAATAGATCGACGCGCGGGTGCAGTGTACACCTGTATGATAATAATAATAATAATAATAAATGTCGAGTAACATCGTCCACGAAAAATACCGCATATTTTGTTTATATTCTCCGAGCATCGACAGCCACGGGGGCTCAAAATACTCGCGATCACGGCGCATCGTCTCGAAAACGTGCGAGTGCGGGTTTTTAATTCTCATTATTATTGTTATTGTTATTATTACCTACTTGTTTTTTTAATTTAAGTGCAGTCTCCGCGGCTATGTTTCGCGAGTAATTCTTCGTACCGTAATATAATCGTAGGTAGACTGTAGGTAAATTATGTACGGATGGCATAATATTTTAATAAATTCAGCAAGGCTAGGCAAGTTAATGATATTTTTGACCGACCTAGTTAATAGCTAATAGAACATTTTTTTTTAAAAAAAAAATTTAAAATAATAGATAATTAATTTTTTTAACTCTATTAAGTTTAGAGTTATACAGAAACCAATAATCCAATTTATTAACTTGAGCTAATTTTTATTTTTTTAATACTTAAATATTGCTAATAGCCTTGATCAAATATATTAAGTATACTATGCTAACAGATAGTTTAAAATAAATAAATAAATAATGATGTCAAAAATAAATTATTTTTATTCAACAACTCAGGGAGAATGGCGACAAATATTCAATTTTAAATTTCCTATTAGGTACTTCATATTGTGTAATGCATTGATAACTTTATTAATTGATCTTATATTTATAATTCAATTGTTTATATACAAACGTAACTTGAATTTGGTTGAAAATAGTTTGTTATTTGTTAAGTTAATATCAGTTAAGTTAAAAGTTAAGTGAATAGCAATTAAATGCAAAAAATTTAACTTTTTAACTCGTTCAGTTCATTTATGTTTAGTATTGAATTAAATTCAGTGCGGTGTTTCCGATTTCCCTCATGTTTTACTCATTATGCTTTCAAATGATTCGCGAATAAAAAAGAACACTTTAATCCTGAAGTGGCCCCACCGGTGTTTTTTCATCCAACTGATGATTAAGTTTGAATTTCGTCTTATCGGGTTCACTTTAGAATTATAATTTCGAAAAATAATATTACTAATCGGCCATCTTCTTCGAGGAGTAGATAGATTAGGTGTGCCTATACTTAGTCAATTTATTTAACTTATTGATTTCGTAAGGATTTCTATGAGAGGAAAAAAATGATTTTAAATTTAATTTGTAATCATTGAAACACCACTTTCCCATTCTTACATTATTTACCATCAGTCGAATTTAAAATAACCATAGTCGGGGACGACCATACATTCTCGAGTAGTCAACGACTTAATATACTTTCAAAACATATGAAAACGTCACTGTATTAATAATGGTATACAAATATGCCCTCGTGTAATTATACGACACATTATAATATATTATATTATATGGCGGTATGAGGGTCATTGCAACTGAGCACTTCGCAAACATTTGTAATACTTATATTTATATTATTATTGCATTTATCTGAACTGCAATCGTAGCGTCTACTCGGGCACCTCCACGTCATATAATATAATATTTTAAAACGTTATACGAGTTTAGGTAGGTACGCCCAACATCAACTAGTGTGCCATCAATAAAACTACTCATAAACACTGTATATTATGATGATGACAATACCTAATAATAATAACATAATAACGACAGTCTACAATAATTATTAATATATTATTGTAACGCGTGTACGTAATATGCGTCACACTTAGTGCGTACTTGCATATAACATTATATAATTTTATTACGTAGATCAATACTGTAGGTTATTACTTATTACAAACACAATACACGATTATTAGGTGGTTATTTTTTTCCCTTAAAAAACGAAATTGCTGCGTACATATGGTACACGGGAAAAATTATATTTATAGAATGAGTGGTTTCCGATATATTGAATTGTACATAATATTATTATAATAAGGACGATAATCCTTAAAAATAGTTTTACAAAAGTATAACATAGATATAATTTAATTTAGAATATGTAGCATTAATATACTTGACGATTTTTACAAAATTATAAAATTATGTTAATAAATTAAAATTAATTGTATTACTAAAATTTTCAAATCACCATAACCCCCATGTCTTCCAAACCCATTATCGTAAACTTATTATCCTTATTCCACAATATGTATTAAATAACTCAAAATCTAATCTAACACATTTGAATTTCGATTTAGATACCTACATCAACATTGCAAAAAATTCAAAAAATTAACAATTTATAGAGAAAAAGGGTGATTTCCGTTTAAATAAAACGGTATTGCTATATAGTATATTTAAAGTATATTTAAAAGTTTCGAAAATCAAAATTTGAATAAATCCATTGTTTAAGAAAAAAATGGGGTAAGCATTCTTGGTAAATTATCATGTATGTATTATAACGTTCGTGCAGTCGAAGTTTTAGGAAAACATCAACTTTATATAATGCGTATACCGACCTACAGCCACTCACGGCTTTTTTTATCCTTCGCCCTCTCGTAATCGCCTCCTGCACACATCACCATTAATACAATAATTATATTGTCATCGTATATTGTTCTGTATATTATGATACATAAATTATAAAAGTGTAGTATTTAGGACCCGAAACGTGGACGTAGTGCTTTAATGATAATTATCACGGAAGCTTTTTGTGTCCGCGACTTATCATTCGATCTTCTTGCAATTATTTGTTATATAACTAAATCGAACGAGTCTACGGTGGATAATCGGTATTGCGGTGATGTCTGTGAGCATGCGCGACCAAGAACACTGTTTATTAAAGTCTCCGCTCATCGCCGCAACGATGGCCCACAAATCGATGTCAAAAGTCATCGAGCAAAATATATAAGAATATTATAATGGATTTTTCCAACAACTATAACTTAATCAAAAGTTGAAAACTTGTTATTTTCTAATTATAAAAGTAATACGACCGCTCGGTAGTTAAATTTAGATGTTAATTATTTAAGGTTTGAGCCGTAGCTAAATGTACATGGAAAAAGTATCACGGATCTTATATTACAATGGAACATAAATCATAGATGCTAAAATTCCACATAAAGTATTAATGCATTTATAATATATTATGTGTACAGAATTCGCGAATCAACTTAATACAATGTGCATGAAACGATTGAACAAAAACAGAGTACAGCTGATTTAATAAAAATCGGAAATAAACGCTAAAAGTATATTATATTTGTATTAAGAGGACGCCACACCCGCATGTGTTGTTTCCGTGTTACAACATCGTAAATACTGTTTTGAGCGAGGTAGAACCACTCGGGCTGTAGTCATAACTAAGAAACGAAATTTTCACCACACAATGAGAAGAACTTTGGCTGTGTAATATCATTTTTATATTTTTTTGGATTTCGTAACCGCGAAAAACGTTTTTGTCGTTTCAAAATCCATTATTTTTGTGTTTTTCAAACTTGAATAACTTTTTATGTAGTTTCGATATCGAAAAAATATAAAAACGATATTGCACAGGCAATGTTCTCTTTTTTAACACATGTGGGTGTGACGTCCTCTTAAGTCAAAAGTCAATAACGAAAATAAGTTATATCGTTGAAGCAATTAACTTGATGTTTTTTAATTGTAATGTTCTCAACTGGACAGCCTTATTATTGATTGCTTCGAACAATAAGAGCTGTAGGTAAATGTGCGATTACGGCCACCTGCTTTTATACCCGGACCGGCGCGTACGATTGCAGCCTATATAATAGTATAACGGATAACTATATACTTACATTTACTCATTGACACAGACCTCAATAAATCAGTTGAGCGCAACAAACACACAGGTAAATCGTGTTTTATATTATTGCGCGCTGAATTGCATCGGTCGGGGTGGTTCGCCTAGGCAGGCGATTATTGCACAGTTTTATAATAATATCGTAACGTAATATTATATATAAACGTCGGGGAGAACGTATACGTCGTTAGGTGCGATCCAATAATACTATAGAATAGTGCGGCGCGGGTTGAATCGCAATTATTAAACCGCAATGTGACACCTCCGTTTGAATGTGGGCGCGTACATAACACCCGTGTACCTGCGTTATAATTTATGTGTTTTTATAATAACTATAATAATAATATTATATTATACTTTTATTAATAATACCCGCGATTAATCGTTGATCGCCGTTCGGTGTATTATTATTATTATTATGAAAAGGAAAAAACAACGGAATAGGAACACCGCCGCGCATTGGCCGCCAACCCGTCAGATCAAAGATATTATTCGTTCGTGCTGCGGTAGACTCATAATATTGTAGCGTATTATATAGGTAGACTGTTTTAAAAATTATTTGCAAAAACGAATCCCCGCGAATACCTGCATGTGCTTACCTGCATAAGCTGTACACGATTTATTAGCATAAATATTATTTGACCCGTTACATAGCGACTTCCGCCGCGATTCTGTTTTATTCGTCCCGAGCTGCTCAATCACAATATTTTAATAAGTTGATTTAAAGATACGCGTGTTTTATACGTTCAATAGAAGTAGGTAATATAATATGTCATTGATGATGATGTCTGCACAAATATCTGCAATGTCTGGAGTGTACATATTTTATGCGAGATATCGCCACATCAGACACAGATTAGTATAATATTCCCTGTAATGAATATTGTTTATAATAGTATATAATATTGCGGCATCATTCTCTTTAATACAGAGTCATCCAGCTTTTATAAACATCGTTGATATTAGATCTGCTGTTCGACTTTAAACAAAAATAATAAGCATTCTGATGTGTTTAAATATTTAGTATTCATACAATAATTGTTATCATCGTAGCATTTTAAGCATTTTAAGGGACGAAATGAAATATTAAAAAATATAGATATAAGATATTTAAACTAAGAATAACGATGTTAGTTATTCTGTTGTAATTTAAAAATATTATTCGTTAGTACTTGAAACTTTTAAACTATCTATAATATTATTATATTTTATACACACAATAACATTTTCAAATGCAATGTTTTCGGTAAAAATTAATTCAGTCTATTGTATTGTTATTAGTAAAATGAATTACTTTACTTTAACAGCAATAATATCATAAAATATACTTATAGTAATATGTATGCTGTAGGCTGCTTCGCTCGGAATCGTTTTTGGTAAACAATGATTTTATATCATCGAATTCAAATTTAATACTTCCATTTCAGTGAACAACTTGACACCTACAACTTATACCGTACAGATGAACGGTACCCACTTGCCGACGTTTTTCTTTTCTATTTCTTTTTTTAACATCATACTAATATAATTTATATATATATTAGGTAATCGTACAAATGCGAAACTAATACTAATCGGAATACATTATATTGAACGGACATGCTAATTATTAATAATCTTACCATATTGTGATAACATTGTTACACATCGAATCGATGTCATCAATTTCGTCTTGTCGGACTTTGGACGGTATATTCCGATGCGTAGTTGTTATAATAATAGAATATTTAAAAGTGTTTATTTATTGTTATTCGTTTTTAAGTAATCTGCAATGTGTTGCAGAATATTCCTTTTACAACACTGTAATTTATTGATTTCGTTGGATGATATTATGA
Organism: Pentalonia nigronervosa; assembly: GCA_014851325.1. NCBI lineage: Eukaryota > Metazoa > Arthropoda > Insecta > Hemiptera > Aphididae > Pentalonia > Pentalonia nigronervosa. The sequence continues at coordinate 95,562 of JACXSJ010000823.1, read as the reverse complement.
ATTAATTTATTAAGTAATTATATTACTACACATCTTAACAAATTTTTTTGTTTTAAATTATACAGTAGGTGCTAAATGCATATCGAAATTACGCATGTTTAAATGTTGAACCCACCTCCACCCCATCCCTACTAAACGACTTTTAATTAAATGACAATTATTAACTAATTTAAAATTGACTTGAAATACTTTTTGAAAGTTTCTCGTTTGTGTAATTACAAGTTAATTTTCACCAATTATTATTATATTGGTAATAAATAATAATTTAATTAAAACATCAAAATAAAACAACTCATTTTTTATAGCATTGCTGTAGAACATTAAATCCAAATTACCTAGTAAACAAGTATAATTTTATCGCTTTTAGTAGATGAAATATACAATTATATAATTTGTTTAAAAGGTAATTGCATGTATCAAATAAATTCTGCTTATGACTATAAGAAATAAAGATTAATGTTCACCTTAACTTTTACTGACTAAACATATCAATTTTATAATAACAATCAATAATTACAAAACATGGGTATATTTCATAACTATAATTTTGGTTAACATACTCAAAATACTACTGTATACTTACTATAATAATTTACATTCCACATTTAAATATAAAATATATTTTCATTGTAATAAAAAAATGTTGTAAGCACTAACATAGCCTAACAAGTAGATTCCTATATTAACTGTATAATGTTATACCTAAACAGTTCAAAAATCTATTCAGCTCATTCCAATTTCTGATCATAGAATCGAAGAATGTTTAATATAATATAATATATGATCATATAATCGAAGAATGGTTTTACAATCTTTTTCTTCTTTTTAGTTTTCTTTTCTCACCCATTTTTCCTTGACGTTTTTTGAAGCGTACCTATACTACATACTTCTTACATAATAAAAAATATCTAATAACTAAACCGTAAACAAATATCGAATAAATCTCAGTATGTGTGGTTATACAATATTAACCGACTTTTATAAAATTTACTTAGATCAATTAATGTTTTTTTTTTTTTTTATTCAAGTCTTAAGTTAATTCTATCAAATAAATATAAATGATTTTTTTAAATGTATTTCTTATAGAATATTATGTTAACTCGAATTAATCGTTTAATATATGAATTTTGAATAACTAAAATATTATTTTCTTTTAATGTGTTTTTCAGATTCATTGAGAAGGACGACGGTAATTTTACAGAATGCAGCAGTTGTTCTAGGTCACTTGCTGAATCGTTATCGGACTTCCGGTCCAGGACCAGGACTCACTATTGGCGCAATAAACTTCAATTCATCTTAGCATGCCTGGGCTGTTCGGTGGGCTTAGGCAACATGTGGCGGTTTCCATACCATTGCCACAAAAGTGGCGGAGGTAAGCCGTTTTCTGTCAATTATTTTACGATTCGCACCAGGAAACTTAAAATTAAAATTACTGGCATTTTATCGTGAAACGATTGCACTAAACGTTTAATAGGAAGAAGCCAATTTATCATAGGCCGAGGGAGCCATTAATTCGTGATAGCAGGAGCTTCACTATTGCTGTTTTATTGTTTTAAATTTACAGCCGAATAAAATGGCAATGTCAACAATATTTACACAAAAAAAAAAAAAAATACAAACAAAACACAACAAAGAACTTTATTGATCAATTAAATTAAAGAAATATTAAGTCATTTAAACGAATTATAAGGGGGACAATATAACAATAAATGTAGTAGAGAAAATTGGAATGTTTTAAATCGAAAGGAAATGCTCCCATTTTGTTGTGTATGAAAATTGTTACTTAATTGACAGTGTTGATGTTTTAATTTTGTTTTACCCCATGGCGTTAATTTTAATTGCTAACTTTTATAAACACTTGTTATAAATATATTATATTTTTATTAAAGATTTATACATTTCTAATATTATTATAATTATTTTAATCGACGATTATTTTTAGGGATATTTTTGATACCATATTTTTTGGTAATGATATTTTGTGGAATACCATTACTGTATTTAGAATTGGCTATTGGACAATTTACTAAACGAGGACCAATTAGTGCAGTATCAAAATTGTGTCCAATTCTAAAAGGCAAGTAAATTATATTTACTATATTATTATTTGGTTCTATTATGTCATAAGAAAATATATTAAAATAATCAAACATTTTGGATAAATCCTATTTATATTTTGTGTGAGATAACTTCACCCAAAATTATTTTTTCTAATAATAGTATTTATCATTGTTTTCAAACTCAAATGTAAAGACTCTTTCCCGTGGAGCTATTCAACTCCCATATTAGTGCTTTTTATATTTTATATATTATATTATTATCTAAATATATTTAGGTATGATGTTTAATGAAATTTTATATGAAATATTATGAATGGTAATATTTTGTACGATTATAAGTCTAACATTTGTATTATTAGATAAAAGTGAATAATGACTTTATTTGAAAATAAAGATCAAATTAAAAATAATTGAATCAATGTTTGTAATTGATCCTACTCGGGTTTTTTAAAAATATAAATAGTTTATTATGCATTCAATATTAATCTAATACTTATGAATAAAACCTGCTAATGAATATTTTAACACATAATAATCATGTAGGTATTAGTTGTATTACCATATTTTTACGGAAAACAATTAAACATTAGCATATGTGTGCCTCGTAATATAAGACTTCATAGCGAAAATATTACATCTTACATTAGCAACTAGCTATTCATCTAACCATCTCCGTGCTCTGTCAATACATTTTTTCTGAAAGCCTTATTTATTGAGACATTTTCTGCTGAACCTAAACTTGAAGATTAAAAAATAAGAACTTATGTTTACGTGTTGGGAACTTAAAAATCTGTTAAATTAAATATTCGTATGCAGCATCTAATTTGAGTTTGTGTACGCTTATTCTTCTAGAGGTGTATTCTTATGGATATGGGAACTATTAATTGTATAATAAAAAAGAAAAATCAAACTTTAAAAACAAGTATAATAGTGGTGAATAATATTAATTAATTTATAAATTAATATTATTCGTAAAAATGAATTATAATAAATAATGATACGTTGTTATACCCGACTTATAAACCATAATATTTTAGTCGCATAAAAAACTAACACAAAAAAATAAAAAAGTAAATTATTAAACTCACTCATATATTGTATATTTAGTTTAAAAGTCAGCTATTTTAATTTTAGAACACAAATATATAAATATATCATACAGGATTTTCAGTTCTCAAAGGAGGTAACTCCTGAAACTATATCGTCTAACCAAAGTAGTGCTTGCAGAAAAACATAATAAATGCATTGGTACATAATATTATATCCCCTCATAGTATAATTGATTTTTAAGCTTATAAATGCGAATTATCGAAATTTAAGTAACTAAACGTTTGGTAGGTACGTCATTGCGATAATATATACAAAACATCACTGACGCGTCACGTGTCAACCGATATGATGACTAACGTGTATTATGTTCCGATTTCTGATTTTCCGATTTTTACATAGGCGTTGGTTTATCCAGTGTGGTGACGTCGTTTTTCGTATCCGTCTATTACAACGTGATCATCGCATACACTCTGTACTATTTCTTCTCGGCGATCCAGGATCAGCCGCCGTGGATGCACTGCAACAACAGGTGGAACACCGACAGCTGCTGGTCGACAGACCACAACACGTCCAGGCCTTTGGATGGCAGAAGTCCCGCCGAAGAGTTTTACAAGTACTTAATAAATATATACGAAATTATAAAAATAAATAAGAAATAAACGATTTCTATTGGATAGGATAAAAGTTATTATATATAGGTGCCTCTATTATAGCAGAATAGATTAGGTATAATATACTTAATCTATTATACTTAATAATGCCTGCACTACGATCGAACTGCAAATAATTATAACACTAAACACATCATCATGTCGCGACCGCCGCATTGTACGTATATGACATTATGACGTACGATAATACAATGTGTGTCGACTCGAGAAATAATACTCTGCGTATCCATCCTCAACGACCACCAATATAAATCATACATATCGCATGATATAATATATTATAATATTATAATCAAGTGTTTATTATATAGTAATAATAGCCCACGACAACTAATCGACTATATTATTATATCGAGACGCTGTTGAAAACCATATTTTAGAACCAATATAGTTTGCTGCATTTTTTATATCACTCGGGCTGCAGCTCAAACGATTGTTGCCGGATTTGGTAGAAAATCACATGACGATTGCCGCTAATGATTAATGATTGATCAATTTGATTATGGGTTTAAATACTGCTGCGTGTGGTCGGAGGTAATGACGTCGCAGATCGCGCCGTTTATATTACTTGGCCATATTGAAATGAAAACCCCTGTTATGGTTTAACCATAACCTCATTATTTAATCATCGGTAAATCAACGAAAATCTAACTGTTAAGTATGAATAATAATTGCTAGTATTTCGATTTGAGTATAATCTATATTTGCGATATCATGTGATAATCGTCGTTCTCGTTTTACTTCCTCCTTTCTTCACGGTGACCATGAATATTGTTATTGTTTATAATAATTTTATTATTATTATAATGAATTCCATTTCAGTTTCCAAACGATAATTATTGTAAAATATGTCGCGGTCGTTTATAGTGTTTTCAGTTTTGATTATATGCAGATACCATGCAACCTGCAACCTGTACACGAGTATAATAAAATATTATTATACATAGAGAGTTACGTTTTACGAACGACTGAGGTATGATAGATAAATCGTAATATTATGATGTTGTTTCAAAACACACACGCACGGGTGGCCTCGGGGAAATATTAATCTTTCTCAGAAACGTATTAAATAAACCGACTATCGGTTATAATGGCGTCGTCCACATAGATTTTCCCTAAAAACCCGATTTTTGTGCTTTGACTATTTTTGTTTTTACAATATTTTTTATCGCATCGTACAGCTTGAAAATGCTTCAAATCGCAAAGGGCCCGAACTCGTTGGGCAGCTTCCGCTGGGAGTTGGCCATCTGCATGTTTGTCGTGTCCACCGTCGTGTACTTCAAGCTGTGGAAGAGCACCGAGTCCTCAGGCCGCGTGCTGCACCTGACCGCCACTTTGCCGTTCGTCATGTTAGCCGTACTGCTCGTCCGATCACTGATGCTGGACGGCGCCGACATCGGCATCGACTATTTTCTGTTCAAACTCCGCTGGGAACTGCTGTTGGACTCGAAGGTCAGTATCGAATACGCAGTGCATAGTGATTCTTTTAAAAGAGCACATACACACTCATTATTTCGAAAATCATTACGAGCAATTATGCCAGCTGTCTATAACGTTTTTGAAAATATTTTTTGCTTTGCCATATTCTACTTCGGAACATGACATTATGTCATCCCGTAAAAAAAGTAAAATAGGTACTTTAAAAAAATATATAACTGTCATTAAAAAATGTGGTTTTGTAAAAATTACTTCAAATTGTGTAGTACAAATTTGTTTAGCATTATTGTCGGCGCACATACGGCTAGACATTATTTCATGATATGTGATCACGACCTCACGACCACGATGACCGCGAATATGATATGTAGGTAGCTAAAAAAAACCCGGTCACGGTGTACAATCATTCAGTACGATATTTCCATCTCGTCATAATATCATAATATTTATTGGTTTTCGTCGACCCCCTCCCAACCCCAACCCACCCGACTGTCATATTATTACGCCCTGCGTATTTATTACGTATATAATGTCTTGCTTATTTATTTTTTTCCTTCCAATGCCAGTCTAGACGTCATTGTCGCCGTAGAAAGCGAACAAAAGTGCAGGATAAAATGAGTATTATACGACGATATAGGTAACCACTACTTACTCGAATGAATCAAAGGTATATATAGGATTTTTTCGAGGAGGGGGTATGAAATAATTTTTTAGCGCTTTCTCCCATAAATACGCCGCTGAAATGTACTCGTGCAGGCTTTCGTAGTACCTATATAATATGTATAGGTACGTATTATACATACGTTAAATGACGTATTCGCGTCATTCCACCTCACTCAGTCAGACGACGGCAAGGTCAAAAAATAGTTATAATGTATAATATTTGTAATTTATTGTATATCTGTACTATAAGAATATATATCTACTATAAATTATGACATAACGATGATGCGAGGAAAATAGTGTTCGCCCGCTAAATCCATTCGATGAACTTTATTTTACTGTCCGTCATCGACAGTTCATTCCTCGTTTAAGAATAGTCATCGGTGCTTTCAGTCGTCGAGTTTGTTAAAATTATTACTACGGTGGTCTCTCGATATGTACGGTTAAATTATTCGAGTACCTACATCAAGTCGTCACTCGTTAAACACGCTTTTATTATTATGATTATCATCACAGCAGACGTCAATCGTCATTTATCTTTATTATTCTGCCGATAAAAAATATTATTGTTCCCCGCGTCAGATTGTCTTCACAAATGTCTGTGATTTTTGATTACTCGGAAATTCAATTTTTAGTAGTCAACTCGGATTACTCTTTTAAAAGTATCGTCGGGTAAATCATTAGTTATCTTGAAATATTTGAAAACTCCGATTGCAGTAAAAATAAATTTAAAACTGTTTATTATACGTCATGTTATAATAGTTTATAAAGCTCATAAGCTAAAATAGTAAATTGTATTGTAATACCCAAATAAACTTTAAGTGCTGTATTATTTTCCTCGTGTGAACGTGACGTACAGATAAATGTTTAAAAACGAAACTTTATGTCGACAGTCGATGTTTGTTATCTTGCGAACATTAACTACGCATGTTTGATGTTTTGATTTGAGTGTATGTGTAAACATTGAACAATATTTTGCATCGAATTGTGACCTTAAAATTCAGACGTCCGTGATAAGACTTGAGTATTATAATTTACACAAGTTATTATTATTAATCCGAAAGCGTGATAAATAACACAAATGTTATATATTTATACCAGCGGCTTAATAAGCAATTACAACTAGATAACCTGGTATTAAACATGTATAATATGATTATTATATGCCTATCCGGTAATACTATTATATTAATATAGACAAGTCATCCTTGAAACTTGAGATGTTTAGAGTTTATCATAAAAAATATCTAGATTAAAGTGATATTTTTAAAAAGTAATATATTTTATAAGAATTTTAGATATTAAACCACTTAAAAATAAATCAATTTAACAATATTATAATTCATTTTGTTAACGTAAAATAAAATTGTACTTCTCATTACTACCTTAAATTCTTAGGTAACACCTTAAATTTACAATCATACAAGCAATATAATATAGCCTATAAAAGTACATGATCCACACTTACGGCCACATAAAAATATTATATTAGTATAAAATATACGTTATATAATCATATGACATTTTGACATACATACTTAATATTAGAATTAATATTCCTATTAGGTAAAAATATGGGTATGTATCCAATTGTGTTCTCTTCGGTGTAATTTTATTAGGAATTCATTATATTAAGAGAAAATCATAAAAATGTCCAATGAACATTTTAAACTATAAAAGAAATTATGATATAATATTTTAACAGCATACATTTTTTTAAATTCTCATTGATACACGTTAAAAAATAACTTAGTATATTAAAGCAAATTAATATATGAATTACCACACGTAATAAATTATCATAAACAACTAACAAGTAACAACACATTTTTAGAACTTTAATGTATTTAAATTTATCTATTTAAATTCCCAAGGACTCGTACTTCGCAGTAAAACTTTACTTAGTATTATGTAAATATATTTCACAGCTTTAAGTTTAAATTTTGTAGAATTTGCATACCTATTTTAATGTGACATTCAAACAATATATTTACAATTCAACGTACAAGCTTATGATTTTTTAAATAAACAGGCGTTATTTTTAAGTATATTTAACATAGGTATTTTAAAGGTTTTATTCTACAATATTATTACAACTTTTAGAATTTATTGTAACTTAAATTGTAAATATTTGTTATTGATTTAAAATGTATATTAACCTACGGTACATAAGCACATAGCCCATAAACGTTATTTTCTATCGAATATTTAAAATATTTCAAAGTCGCAATAAATGTATCCTTAGGATTTGTATTACAAAATAGTGAATAAAGTAAGTTATCGATTTACATACTATTTACTAAGTAATATGTTGTATCTTATGTACTATAGGGAAATTGTTAAAGTTGCAGAAATAATATTAATTACTAAAATCATGGTTTTTTATAAATACATACCAATAATTAATTTAGATAATCCATAAATTATATTATATATTAGGCGTATGTCAATAGAAAACTCAACGTTTTCATATTTCCCCAGAACAAAATTATTTTATTCTGTTATTTTCTTATTTTTTCGGCTTATTCCGGAATTTACGTCAAAAAAAAATATTATGTTATTCCTACCCAACACAGAATTTGGGTAGTTTGATTTGTTCACATTTTAAATTTACGACAATAATATATTTTATACTATTTAGGTTTGGGTAAGCGCTGTGGGGCAAAATCTAAGCTCCATCGGTATCGCCTTTGGTCTGGTAATTTCGTTCTCTTCGTACAACCGTTACAACAACAATATAATGGTGGACACGGTGACCATATCGCTCATAAATAGCGTATCGAGTTTTGCAGTTGGACTATTTACGTTCGCCACTTTGGGTAGCATGGCCAAGGAATACGGAAAGACCGTGGAAGACGTCATACCGGACGGTAACTCTAATAAGAAAATCAATAATAATTAATTATTAATAACAATATAACGCCGGTTGTGTGCTATCTAAACATATAAAAATATCCTTACTAGAAAAAAAAATATTAAAATATAAAAATTCAATAGATACTTAAAAACTCAAAAACCTGTTAAACCGCACAACATTATATGTCGAGAAGGCAATTGGTTATTGAAATAAAAACTAATTGTATACCTACACTGTACAACGATAATTTTAACATAACGTATGTGTTGTCTAATTTAGTAACACATCTTGCAATAAGACTGAAAACAAGTAATAATAATTTAAAACAAATTTATTTCATTTTTTTATATTGTATTGGACAGGACCAGGAATCGTGTTCATCCTGTTCACGAAAGTGCTATCCAGTATGCCGTACTCTACCTATCTGTCAATGTTACTGTTCTTCATGATGTTTTGTTTGGCCCTGAACAGCGAGGTAATTTAGCATAAACATTCATAGCAATGTCATATTTTCAGTGTACCTATATAAAAATATCATCCTTGCTGTAGTATATGGAATTTTTGTTAAAACATCTGCAAACGTAATGTAATTCAACGAGTTTGATGAATCGTCATCTCCACCAACCGAAGGAATTACATAATAACTGTTCCCAAATAAGGGGTGGAGGGGTTATAGATAACAACTCACTCTAAAGTCGATTTTATAACTTTTGAGTAACAAAATATCCGGGGGCTGTGGTAAACTATCCCGATTTTTAAAACTAGTAAACTTTCCCTATAGTAAACTCTTCCGGGTCAACAATGTAATGATCTAAAATAAATACATAAATTTTCTAGGTCAAAATTATTTTTACCCGAAGGAAATGTGTAAACTCTCCAGAGTTATTGTAAATATTATTGTAACACTGTGAATTGGCTACAATTAGGTATTAATTTATATTATATATATCTTTTTTTATTTGCTATAATATTTATAAAATTGATTATTTTTTTTTATATAAAATTTAAATATATATATATTAAATCAAAAAAATGTGTATAATTTAAATGATATAAGTATAATGTATAAACGAAGTCATTATAAATTAGGGAGAGTTTACGTGTACTCTTCAAGTAGTACTGAAACAAGGAGAGTTTACAGGTATTCGTCACGTAGTACTGAAGTAGACCCGGGAGAGTTTGTCATCGGTAGATTTTACAAGTCATTGAAATCGGGAGGGTTTTCAATCGCCCATATCCAAGTTACACCAAAACAGTGCGTACTGTATGATGGTATGTCACCGCCTCGTAAGTTAGCCTCGAGTTAGGGAAGTGGAGGCCGAATCCGTGCGACAAGACCTGCACAGGAGCCCAGATGAGCTGGCAGTTGTCATGGATTTTAATTATGTCAGATCGATCAAATTACACTAATAATATAGAAATATTCAAAAACCTACGAATAATTTGCGTGGGAAACGGTGTTCATTGTTCACAAGCCCCCTTACGTAAGTGGCGTCTTTGACACGACGTGTCGACGTCGACTTTGGTGAGATGATCTAATCAGAAGCGTCGGGGGGGGGGGAGGGGCTATATTCGTCGGAAGTACGAAGTGCCTATGTGTCAAGGTCGTGCAGATACCCAGCACCCACAGTACCCCGAGTGACAAGGGTAGTTCTGGTCAGCACGTACGGACAAGTAATTTGAGTGGTTGGCGACGGGTCGACATCTTTCGTCGTAGCATTAATTTAGAATTGGACAGAAAATACTACGTATGCGAGTAGCTTTTTGCAAACACGTTTTATGAAACAATGTTAAAAGTGTTATTTTAATGACTTCAATGAGTAATAGAGTATTATTTTTTTTTTTTATTTCAGTTCGCCATTGTCGAAGTCATCGTGACGTCCATACAAGATGGATTCCCACGCATCGTCAAAAAGTATTTAATCTGCCACGAACTATTGGTCTTGGTGGTCTGCTCTGCTTCGTTTCTACTCGGACTTCCACTTGTCACGCAGGTCTGTCTGAAAGGCGTCATTTGTTTTTCACTATAATATGAACACTGAATTATACTAATTGTTTCGTTGATTTGCTTTGCATGATGTTCACAGGGTGGTACATATTTGTTTCAAATAATTGACTATTACACCTCTACGTGGTCGGTGATTTACATTGCTTTTTTCGAAGTCATCGCAGTGTCTTGGATGTACGGTGGTAATAAAATGGTAGCGGACATCGAAAGAATCACGGGAACAAAACCGTTGTGGTTTTTCAAATTCAGTTGGTACTTTACTACTCCTTTTTCACTAATGGTAAGTTATGTTATCTCATTGTCTGATATTCAATAACAATAATATGTACTAAAGTCCCCACAAGCTCAAAACCTTTTCCGTATAAAGGATAATTTTCCATTAGCTCTTTCCGATAATACATCAAAGTCAAAAACAAAATGCATGTAATATTATAAATTAACTTGTAATAAATATCGATAAAATAATACCTATTTTTTTTTCATTTGAATCGACATTATAATATGCGACATGTGCCTCTTATGACCATAGTTAAATGACTGAATAATAATTTGATTTATCCTTTGTTTTTTTTCTTGTTTTATTAGTTTGTATGGGCTTTCAGTTTAACAGACTATGAGCCACCGACCTACATGAATGGCACTCGGAGCTTTCCCACTTGGGTCCACATGATAGGGTGGTCCATGGTTATGATCTCATTGGCATGTATACCCATCATGTCTGTTTATACGTTCCTACATTCCGAAGGAATGACATTTTACCAAGTAAGTTGAAAAACTACAAGACTATTATTATAAATTATAACATAATTTGTTGACAAAAAAAATTATATGATTTCATTTTTCAATACAGAGTTTTCATTGTATGTATGTCTTTTTTAGAAACTGAGCAGATCAATAAAACCCCGATCAAATGAATTTGGTGAGTTACCAATTGCTTCGAAAGATAACTTAAAAGAAATGGCTACTTTGATCGAAGGCAAAGCACCTCAAATACCACCTATTATTGTCTTCCCAGAAACTATAAAAAATAGTAAATATAATAATTTATGATTATATACCAGCGATTTTTGTTCACAATTATACCAAAAACTTTTTTTCACAAATAACGATTTAAATATATTTTTAATTTTAAAATACTATCACTGTAAGTTGTAACACACCACATACACATTCCTTACACCAGCTATAATATGATATATTCAACAGGTTGGTTCAACTTATCGTACAGTAAATGTATAACTGAAAATATGTGTATTTTGTTTAACACACTTCTTTTACCTACTATATTTTTTATATCATTAATAATATTATGTGGTTACTAATCGATTCTAATACGCAATTTGAATTATAAACAATGCGAGTTTTGAAAATATTACCACCAAATAAAACGAATTTATCGTATACATTTCACTGATTAGATTTTTTTTACTTTTATGATACAGTTTTTAATTTATTAACGCAAATCATTCGTCGTACACTTTTTAATAATTTTATATTGAACACGTCGATGTGCAGTACACAGCATAATACCGTAGTATATTCGTAGTCGTAGATACTACTTATCTGCCAATTGTTCTAGTACACGATTGTAGTATTGCTGTTAAAGTCCAAGGTCTAAAGTAGTTGGAAAATAAGATGTGTTTCTTTCAGTAAGTTTATATAAAAAAAAACAACTGATAAACAGTCAGAAGACAGACGAGTCCAAAGACTTCAATCAACTAGCAAGTATGGATTTCAACAGATAAAAACGAAACTCTTACTAACAGCGGAAGAAAACAGATCAACCTCATAAGTATAGGTTCAACGTATAACTGTATTGAAATTTGCAGGTTATTTATAACCACTGGTCATTTTTTACCAGCAATTATCCCGTCGATTTTGTTAAAGATTTACTAAGTCATCAAAATATGTGTCTGACCGTAAGCGATTTTTCAAGTGCAACCTGCATCGTCAATTCTGCACTCGACATTTCAGCGACCGCTTACTAATTAGTGTCTTTTTGACAATGCATTATTATACGATTTTCGTACACAAATGTACAGGGGATTGTAAATTGCGCCCACAGTGAACAAGTAGTAAAAATAGTATAGTAAATTGCGCCCGAAATTTTTCGATTTCTAAAATGGGTATAATCAAATGTACCCATAGTATCTAAGTGACATTGAGTTCATCAATATCTGTTTTATACACTGTTATACATTTATTGCTGTAAAAGCCAAACGGTTATCGCTTTAATCGTTATGATATTATCGATATTAATGACTTATGGGCTGAATATGTAAAAATAATGTAGCATAACTATGCTGATAATATGTATGAAAAACTTATAAAATTATTACTATTTACTCTATACATAATTGACCTAACATAAACATTTTTAGCAACTTAATATACCCACCCATATTAATTAATTTAAATGTCATTCCATGTCTCTTCGTGGTGTCCTCTAGGTAATGCTAAATGGCTAACATAAAAATAATATCTCTACTAGGTGCAATTTACTACGAAAAAATTTATGAAATATACTCAGCGCAATTTACAATATTTCCCCCTTCCGTTGGGCGCAATTTAAGCTGCGAACAGACTATTGTCACGTCACGTGAGCTCACGTAGATACATGAAAACCGTGATGTCACGTTTAGAAATATACTACTGTCATATTATGCTTTATCATACAACAGGACGACGTTAGTTGTCCGTCATATAAATACAGTGAACGTATATTTTCTATTACCCGAGTGTAGTTTTTAAGAAAAATGGATCGTGAAAGCTCATTTAGTTCAGATTGTGAAGGAGAATTGGAGATTATAGCTACTTTTGTAGCTATCGATGAAGAAAATAAATCAATGACATCAAGAGCTTGGGTACATGAAATAAATGAAAAAAGATCCTAAACGATTCCATATGTATTTTATATTAATAATTTTTAACAACGATTTGACAAAATGACAATAAACATAATATGTAATAAAAAAAAATATAATAATATATAATAAACATATTTATATTTACCTGATATGTTTAGCTCTTTCCCAATTTCTTCCCAAGCACTTTGGCGTATATGCTGATGCCGATATTTATGTAAACTATGATTATATAGGACTTCATGCTCTCTTACCTTTTCAATTAATTGTTCGTCCATTTCGAAAACTGAAATATTTAACTAGACAGAACTCCGAAAAAATATGATGACGTGAGTCGGAAATGTGAACTTTCGGAAATAAAAACCGTGCCGTCACGCGTGAGCTAGGAAATGTGACGTGACACGCGTGAGGTGACATTAATGTAGCCCTGATACATTAAAATACTGTATAAATCTATATCTCACACTTTTTTCCCGTGACGTAATAACACATGACAGCACGTGAGCTCACTGACGTGACAATAGTCTGTTTGCAGCTTTACGCGTTTGTCCAAATATACAGCTGGTAGCAGTGCCGTAGAAAGAAACTTAAAATAATGGGGTGAGAGGGATTTATTAAAGTAAAAAATATAATACTTTCCATTATGTTAGTAGTAGTTTTATATGTTTGTAATCACAATTATATACTTTCACGCTATAAGGGGGTGAATCCCCTAACTACTACCACCCCTCCCTGTGTTTACGGCCCTAACTGGTAGTGTGGTATCAGTACGATAATAATCGATGTACTATATAATACAGAGCTTTGTTTTTTTTTTAATTAACAGTATAGGTAAGTACCTACATGTCGTTTACTATTATAGTAAATGTATCTTTTTTTTGTTTAAATAATCGTCAAACAGTATACTTATCAGCGGTACAACTAAGGGGGACAAGAGGTCCAAATAATAAGATATTAATAAATTTCATATCAATAAGAGATTGGGGATTGAAAAACTGTAAAATTAGGTTTAATTTTAATTTTTTTTTTCCTGGATTTTTTATTGTTTATCCATTGCTATGCTAAGAGTAATTATAGATCATACAACTATAAAATCGTAAATAATTTAAATTAGTCAGGATTACTTTGAATTTCTCTGATTAAAATTTTTGACAGTTTTTCTAGCTCATCTTCAGATTTTCGTTTTAATTGATTTGAAAATAATTTTTTGTTTCTTACAAATTCGGATTCATTTTCGTGATTATGTACACTGTCATCTTTTACGATCTTCATGTCACGATCAGCATATATTTTTAGATCACACTTTTTATTGAAACATTGTCATTTATAAGAATCTAAGTATTTAACATACGTTTTATTGTAAAACTTACAATTTTTGTATAATATTAATCGATTTTTCCGTTCACAAGTAACAATTTCAAAATTAATTTTTACACAGTGCATCATAATAAGTCACGCACAAAACTACATCCGTCACTATAAATGTCGATTATTTGAACATTTTATAGAACAATTAAAGGTTATGATCGATGAGACTTTACTTACTTTTATTTTCGATAAAACTTTTATACATCATAATATATTGATTAAGATATGAAATCAACGCGATAAATACGCGATTTCTGCTGGAATAAATATAGATGTATATATCATATCATCCGACAAAATCAACAGGTGAAAAAGTCCGGCGAAGTTGATAAACGGCGCAATCAATAGATTCTTTACAGGTAAAAAGGTGATTTTGGCGAAATCGATGTACGCTCGTTATACATATTATGACGAATGGCTTTTTTAAGTGCACCGTACGCACATTACACATAGGATTCTGCAGTTTAGCATTGGCTCTGAACCTACTTTTCGGGAGGGGCGGTCCCAACTTTATATGATGATAGGTGGACGAATGTGTGTATTGGTGGTTGATCAGAATAATAATATAGTCTATCGGTGATATTATTTCATATTGTATAATTATTATAAATGAGTAATGTATTATTGGAATCGCCCACAGTGATGATTTCATGTGAAAAGGGTATTCCAATTGACACAGATAAAGATGACAAATTTTTTTTTCCTATTATCCATTAATCATATTATGCATCATAGATACAGTCTTAAAATTCTTTTAAAACACTCAACCACCAGTTTTAACATCCTATTTTTTCGAATACCATCACACACGGTAGTCAACAAAATACGAGTAAACTACATACGCGTTTATTGGTAAAAAGTAAATAAATTCTATGTTAAATATCGAAGTAACAGACAAAATGATCAACTAACGACAAGTCATAAAATAATTTCGTGTGGGAACGGGAAAACGATTATCGTAAACAATAATTATAATTGTCACCAAGACGGAAAAATAATTTTAAAATAAATTTTTTACTTGATTATTTTATAATTTATCAATATATTTTAACTAAACTTAGTTAAGTTTATATTTTGTCACGAATTCACTATTATACCTGTAAACATGAATAATATATTAGAAAAAAAAGATGTCGGCAAGTGGGTACCGCTCTGTTGTACAATAGTTGTCGAATGGGTCACTTTCATGGATGTGTTAAATTTGAATTCAATGATATAAATCATTGTATATACGAAAAATGATTCTGAGAGAAGACTCTCAGGCTATATAACTAAGTGTATTTTATGATATTATTGCGATTAAAATAATTAATTTTACTATTAATAATACAGTTGGTTGAATTCATTTTTGCAGAAAACATTGCGTTTGAAAATGTCATTGTGTGCAGTATAAAATATGATAATTTACTTTAAAAATTTCAAACACCCTCGAAAAATATTTTTGAATGATGACGAAATAACTAACATTGTTATTCATCAAATAAATATCTAATTTCATTCAAATTTTAACTTAAAATATCTATAAAAAAACAACCATGTTAATATATTTTTTTGATTTTTTGGTTACACTATTAAATTCTTACAGAAAACCTTATATTACATTTTTAATCCTTAGCTATAAAAACTGAACATTTTATATATTTTTAACTACAAAACTATTTGCAAATGTCCAATGATGAATTTAATTTTCGAGAAACATTCAAGATTTTGATGAATTTTGGTCAAAATTTGAACATTAAATGTTTATAAAAAAAGTTGTGTCTATATACTTATAATATTTTCTGAATTGCAATTAAAACAATTTAAAAGAAACATTGTATACAATTTTTAAGTTTTTCGCTTAAGCAAAAAGTTTTAACAATTAAAAAAAAATTCATGAAAATTCAGTGAATTTTCAACAAATGTTTATATTAGTATTTTTTAGAACAATACCATTGATTTTATGATAGTCTATTATAAAATCAATGACAATACCCATTTGCCCTATCATTTTTTTTATTTATGTGTTTCAAATAACCTACCAATTTTTAATTAAATAAAATAAACAAGAATTATTCAAATAATTATTAATTACTTATATTTGAAAATTAGTCAAATATATTTTTATTCAAATAATTGTGAAAAATTCATTCAAATAAAATTTTATCTTAATAATGCCCTACTCTGTAGACATTATATAATTTTTAAATTTTGTTAAAATTTTTTTCAATTTATAATGATAAAAAAATTGATTTTCCTATTAAAAAACTTGAAAATACATCAATACAAGATAGATAGGTACCTCATTAGTTGTTATTATATCAATTTAAAAATACAAAAATACATCGTAACAATTTTTTGTAAAAAACTGTAGTAATATTGTGGCACTTCAATGCATTATAGCCAATAGTAAATGATAATAGATTCAGGTAAAACATTTATGTAATACAAATGTAGTTTATAAACATATAATACAAAATATACATGTAATTAGATGTAATTTATAGATAGAGAGATAAAATAAAACTAATTGTTATCCCTTGATAACAGCAATTGGTCTTAACTTCACGGTCTTCTTACTTATTCCTGCCTCATGACAAGTGTCTACAACATCAGTGACATTTTTATACGACTCTGGTGCTTCTTCCATTACCAATTTCGGTGAAGCTACTCGAATGGCAATCCCTTGTTGCTGCAATTTTTCCAATACATCATTAAAGTCTATGTTTCTACGAGATTTAGCTCTCGACAATGCACGTCCCTGGAAAAAAAACATGCCATCAGTTATATTAAAATTAAATAACTAAACAAATTGAATAAAAAAATCACTTACAGCTCCGTGGCATGTAGACCCAAATGTTTCATTCATACCCTGTTCAGTACCAGTCAACACATATGAACAGGTACCCATAGTCCCGCCGATCAATACTGGTTGACCAGTTAGTTGGTAGTCAACTGGAATAAGAGGATGATAAGGTGGAAATGCTCTTGTCGATCCCTGAAACAATGAACAAAACAATGTTGAACAATTACCATATTAAAATACAGTAACTAATAACTTCTATAAACCCATGTTCTAAATACTTTTCTATGAACCAATAAGTGTTTAGGTTTTCCATCAATATAATGTTGTTCCATTTTTGCAATATTATGAGATACATCATATATGACGTGCATGTCTAAATCATCTGGTGTCAATTGGAATTGTTTTGCAAAAGCCTTTAAAAAAAATAATACTAATAAATTATTTATAAGCTAATTTAAATATTGTTGTCATTATACATACTTGACGTGCTAAAAATGTCATTGAGCTTCGATTTACCCATGCAAAATTTGCAGCAGCTGACATGGCTTTTAAATAATTTTGACCTTCGTTAGATTTGATACGAGCACAAGCTAATTGTCTGTCGTTAACTTCAATTTCATCTCGTTTCATAGCTTTTTCCATTTCCAGTAAAGCATCTAAAGTAAAGAAAGCCTTTAGTGCATTTTCCTTTTTAATAAAATTATACTAACCACTACTTGGTTTATTTTTATAAATTATAAATTGCATTTATTTATCAATTATCAATAATCATTTATGGATATGTATTTTCTGTACAAATATTGAAAATATCAATTTTACTTTTTAGTTCATAACTTATAAATAAATAATTTTTTAATTCAAAACTGTTCAACAAAGAACCCGATTATATTTAAATACACTGAAACCCAGCCAAATAGTTATTAAAAATGGAAAACTAAACAGTAAACAAGCATTAAAAAGTTAAAACATGTACTCTTAAGTGTTCATATTATGTATGTATAACAAATTATGAATTGCAACTTCTTAATATCAGTAACACAATTGTAGCTAGGGTTATATGATCTTAAATAATGGAAAATGAAATAAGAACTTTAGAAAAATCATGAAAAAACATCCCAAAAACTAATAAAATTGTAAAAAATTCATTAAACATTCTAGTATTTGAAATATGTTATGAAATCCATAATATGTTTATATTGCATATCAAATGATCCACTCAAAAAAATACACAAAAGCATTTTAATCTGGGCCTATAGTTAAAAAAAAATATTCACATTTTACAGATAAATAATACTACTGAACAATGGATATTTTACAAATTTACAGGTATGACTGACAACATATTATGATGTATCAGAGACAAATGCTGAACAGCTTATACTCCGGCCCACAAGAAAATATTACCACGTCTCAACCAAAACGTGTTCGATTCCATGCATCTCCGTTGTAGTGTGTCAATGTCTAGGCCACATAGTGGAAGAACAGCAGTCTCTGTCATCAGTCTATATGCGCGAATCTGGAATGTTCTCTCGTGGGCTAGAGTATAGTATGTTTGGAAAATTCTCCAAAATGTGTATTTATTATATAAAAATAGTTTGAAATACTAAGAAAAAAACTATAAATAATTTTATATTTTCAATATACTATTTATATTGAGTTTAAAATTAATTTTAAACTACATCCTATATTATACAATAAATTGTATATAACCTGTTGCCACTTGATGTCCAAATCCGCGACTTCCAGAATGTATCATAACACATACTTGACCAACATTTTCAATTCCCATTTTTTTTGCTGCCCATTTATCATAAACTTCATCAACTACTTGTATTTCTGCATAGTGATTGCCTGCTCCTAATGTTCCTAACTATAAACAAGCATATAAATATTCAAAATTTTAAAATAATTATTTTGTTTAAGACTTTGACTATGCAATATTCTAAATTAATCATTTACCTGTGGTAAACCTCGTTTTCTAGCCCTCATGCTAACTTTAGATGAATCTGCATTCAACATTCTACCATTTTCTTCACAATGTTCTTTGTCTTCAGCCCATGCGTATCCTAATATAAATATAATTTTTTTTTAAATAATTCAAAATTTTAATTTATAAAGCCTGATATTTACCTTCTCTAAGAGACCAATCCATTCCCATTTCAAGTGCTTCTTCTAAGTCATTTGCATTCATTGGTATGATTCCTTTTGATCCTACTCCAACAGGAATATGATCAAACATGCTTTGAGCTAATTGTTCCTTAATAGCATTGAGGTAAAATAACATAATATGATAATATTGTAATAGTTAAAATTAAATTATTATTATCGTATTACTTTGATGGGTTGGACATCTTTTTCAAATAAATTTGTTCGTAGTAATCTTACACCACAGTTAATATCAAATCCTACACCACCAGGTGAAACAATAGATTGAGAATCATCCATATCAAATGCAGCCATATTTCCTAAAAACATAATTAAAAATTAAAAATTATAAAAAACAATGACAATTAATGCTTAGGGAAAACTAATATGGTGCATAAACTTATTACATATAAGATAGATCAAATTTCATTAATAATTACTATAATTTATTTGTATCATACTATTATATAAAAAGTCCAGTAAGAACAACCATTAGGAAATTTAACTACTTACTCGCATAATTAGTAAAAAAAACTACTCTAAACCTACCTATAGCAAATCCATAACCAGAGTGTACATCTGGAAGTCCAATAGACTTATGAACAATACCAGGTAACGCAGCCACATTAGCGATTTGTTTAACACCAGGTAAAAATCCACCAATCATTCCTGGTCGACATGCATTTTGTAACTCATCCAACATAAGTTTTTCCAAAAATTTATTAACATAAAACACCCCTTCAACCTATAAAAATGAACATTTTCTAATTAAAATTAAAAACTTTTTAAACTAAATCCTCGCACCTACCCTCATATTTGGTTGAAATCCTTTTTTTATTTCCCATTTATATGGAGATTTTTTTTCTAGATATTCTAGTTCTTCTTTATATGGTCTTACAACCATTTTGTTTCAATTTTAACTTAGTTTCACTAGGACTGTAATATAGGTATAACACAATATCAAAATATTATTATTTTATGAGACTTTTATAATATAATATTAAAGATATTAATTATAAACCATTAAATTAATAATTAAAGCTTTACAATATTATGACTCACAAACTATTATATTATACAGTAATATAAATTTAAAATTGATATCCAAATTCCACATTATCATATTAATAATATCTGTTATCACAGAGTAAGCCGAATCGTGTGATACGATAAAAAAAAATATTTATATTCTCCTTGTTTTTTTTTTAATGGCGGGATTTAAGAAAAAATTTAAAATTAACAAAATAAAAGTTGACATTTTGAACTGTGTAGTGGTCGTTACTCACTGGGCAGAACACTGCGCACCTCACCAATTTCCATAGCCTGATTTAGATAATACCTGAATTACTGACTACTTATCTGGTCTCCAGTTTTCATCAATTTATATTATTTTTTTTAATAATGATTTTTTGTGAGGCATTTTTTTATCAAAGTCGTTGACCCGGAAATCATGTAAATCAGGTTTTGCACGTTACACTTCTTATTATTTAAAATATCACGTCATTTCGTATTCTAAAATTGGATGGTTGCATCTTATATATTATAAAGTTAATAATTAGTTTACGTTTAAACATAAAGCATTTCAAATAAAATAAAAAGAAATAACTTTTAAAACGAACTTCTAATTTTTAAAACAAAGTGTTTATTAATAAAACACTACCTGAGAATAATTACTGGAAATACTAAGAGTGGACTTAGAAGTGAACAAAAATGGTACGACTGCATGGGCAACCATTTACATTGGAAAATACAATAGGAAAATTAACTGGCACGAGCTCGAGATGAAGCGCACAGATACTTATCACCAGTAGCGGATCCAGTGCTTAATTAATTAATTTTTTTTTTTTTTTTGTGGAATAGGGGAATTCAAAACAATTTATAACATCAATATTACAGCCTACTATATATATTAATATATATATTTTTATATACCAAATATAGCGAAAATTATTATATTTGACGATTGTAGTTTGTAAGTATCTAATAGATACTATCTATATTTACATTTTTGAATAATGGTTGAAATAAAAAATAATAATCATAAAATTTTCAAAACATCTACGGCAATATTATATGGAATGCATATGTATCGTGTGCAGAAGAGACTAGAAATCGTGGGTAATTTGTTAAAATTGTTGAGACTTTGTTGATGAAACAAACAGCAGCAACGTATAGTCTCTTCCTGGCTAATAATAAACGACTTCCTATCCCGTCGTCCAGGAGATTTTCGAATTCCTCGGTCGCGGTGACGGGAAACATTCAAATGTAGTTTACTATCAGTCTAGTATTCGATTCGTGCACAATAATTATTTAACTTCACGAATAAAATGGCCAAAGTAATCGGAGCTAACTATCGCAACTCCAGAATGGCTTTTGTTCTATTTAATAACATCCTGACGGAATCGAATTTTGGACAAGTTGTTTTTGAGTTATAAGTATTTGAAGTTTAGATGAGCGGAGTAGTGGACAACATTTAACGGGGTACCTGCATACAACCCCACACTGCTCATCTGAACATAAAATACTTGTAAGTTATAACTCATAAACTACTCGTCCAAGAATTTGATTTTTATGTATCAAAATACTCAGATACTTATTCTGTTTTAGATTATAAAATTAAAATGTATGTTGTGATTCAAGAAAATATAAACCTTAAAAAATAATAAGGTTAAAAATATTTAAAAAAATATTTTTTTTTTTTTTGAAAAAATGTTGTTTTATAACAACTTGATACCATGTAATAAAAATATAATGAAAAACATAAATACTTTTTGAAATATTGAGTATCTTACGTTAAATGGATTACTCTGTATAAAATATTAATTAGCCATTTAGTCCCGTTTTCCTCAACTGTTGCGGCACTTTGCGTCTTTTGGAACACATGTTTTGTAGTAATAGGTAAAAAAAGTTAAAGCGGGCTCGAAAAAAACAACACAATAAATCAGGGTTAATTATGACGATTTCAAAACACATATAATACATAGTCTCAAGCAACCACATACAATATATATATATATATATATATATATATATATATATATATATATATATATAATACTAGCTGACCCAGCTGTGGCTCAGTAATTATAATACATTGAATTAATTTTTTACTAATTCTTTGGTACAAACAAATTAATATTTTTTAAAAAAATTTAAAATAGATTCATTCATATGAGATTGAAAATAAAACGTAGCAAATCTCGCTTTTGCTACTCAATAGAATACAGCCAGTAACGTGTGTTACCAAAAACTGAATATTTTACGATTAAATCAATTAAAGATTTTAACTTTTGTTTGAACACACGTGTAACGATATCGTGATGATGTATTGATTGTTGGTCTGGTAATAACAAACTTTTTATTTCTTCCCAATTTGGATTACACGTAAATTTAACAAACAAATCAGGTCGACCATAATGGCGTACATAAGTCATTGCATATTGTATGTATTTCTGCATGCTCCATGGACTGCCGATGTAGCTTGAAGGTAAAATACATGCAGTTCCGATGTCATTGGCGTTTAAATTTTCATCGATGTTTCCGGTGATAGCATCTCGTAAATGGATGTATTCCTCTGATCTTAATTTAGCCTGGTTGTATCTAATATACCGTAAACGTTCACTTTCGATCTTAGCGAACATATCCACAACGTATTGATGGAATAGTTGACGATATCGAAGGATATAATTATCTTGATAAGTCTAATCATCAATCGATGCGCGTAGTAGTTCATTGAACTAACTTTTTTTATTAATTTCATTACCTAAAAAAAATGAGTTATTAAATGGTTATAAAAATTAAGAGTAAGAAATTAAAATCACCAAAATAAGTTATTAAATAGTATAGATTATTAAACGTACCAGTGATTGGATCACGCTGTTTGATGTTGATGTGATATTCATCCTGCCCTTGCCAGAATATTAGGGGATACTGAAGTGCGTCATACGAACGATGACGGTCTGAAATTATATGAACAGTGCTGTCTCGACGTATGATTTTGAGGTCTCTGTTGTTAAGTGGATCACCAACCATAATAACAGCAACTTCATCTATGGTTGGCACGTTGAACCTTCCAGCGTGTTCTCCTGAAGGTACTTTGTCGGCTTTGGTGACAATTTGATAATTATCATTTCTTAATTGAGGCGATACTCTTTTAAATAATTGGATAAGTTGATTATAATTTTTAAAAAAGTTTTCCAAAGGTTCCACAATTGCTCTCTCTTCTGCTTGTTCGATGAAATTATGCAGGCACCGAGTTGTCACGCGTTCCTCACAACTGCCCATAAAATAAATTTGGAGAAACTTTG
Source organism: Pentalonia nigronervosa (assembly GCA_014851325.1). Classification (NCBI taxonomy): domain Eukaryota; kingdom Metazoa; phylum Arthropoda; class Insecta; order Hemiptera; family Aphididae; genus Pentalonia; species Pentalonia nigronervosa. The sequence continues at coordinate 71,347 of JACXSJ010000823.1, read as the reverse complement.
GATCATCATTAGGCATTGACATTAATGACCCAATCTTGTGGTACACTTGGCTTTGGATTTTGAACGTAGTTTCAAAATTATTTCCATTAGATGTGAGATCACAAATTTTAGTTGCGCCAAAGGACGTCATTTGGAAGCAAGAATTGAATTTACGTATCTTACGTAAAAATAATTTCGAATCGTCTGATTCGCCAGGAAGAAATGATTTTAAAGGTTCCGGTGGGATAGGAAGAGGTGCCAGTACAACTTTTCCAGATGCACAACACATACCAGTCGTTTCATTGCGGAATTTTAACGCTTGACAATATTGGCATATTTTATCCATTGCACCAATTATAATTTTAGTATGCGCAGAGTAATTGATGTCTGGTGCATATTCGAATGCAAGGCGAACGAATGATGCACGTGTTAATGCACGGTTGGTTTGTTGTCGCTCTCTGTCGCGTTCTCTAAATGTGGCTATATGCCGTTCTCGCGCCGATCTTGTTGTCAATATATTTTGTCGTAGACGTTCATCACGCTGTTCTCGAGACTCTTGTCTGCGAATTTCTGCTGTTCTGATTTGTTGAGCTGCGTTTCTTGCTGCAATTTGTTCTTCCGATTCATAAGCTCTATTAGCACGCATACGTCGTGCATTTTTACTATACTGATTGTTAAGGTTAGATTTCCGCGGTATTATACTAAATTTAAAAAAAATTAAAGACTATTCAATACTGAACACTGCACAATAATAACACAATACAAAGTATTTATGGTTAGTGTGTAGGTAAAGTAAAATACGAAAACACTAAACCAATACAAATTAAACTGTATAAATAAAAATAACAAATGAAACTCGAGACGGTGCGATTAACTCGATAATAACTGACTCGGTCAGATTGTGGCGCTTTATATTAACGGGGCAGCGATAGGCGGCGCGTACAAACATTCTAGAACGTCCCACTCGACACGCGGCAATAGCTACCTGCCGCGCGGCGCGACCGTTCCAGAATATTATCGGCGCTCGCCACATATTATTAATCATAAATATTGAAAAAAAATTATTCCATCTTTTAAGTTGGACCATATTATAAATGGTTACCAAATTTTATCAAAATCCGTTCAGTAGTTTCGGAGTTTCTCGCGAACATACATCGTGACACGAAATTTTTATATATATATATATATATACACAGATACATAGTAAAAGTATGTACTTCATATATTATTATTATATTATATACAATGTGTATGATATTACATATATACAGAGTGATTTTTTAAGCACGATCACCCACATTTTTCCCTTTATTAGTATACGCTTATTCAAATTTTGATTTTTAGAATTTTTTAAAGTAGTATACCTAAAGATCATATTTTCAAACTCCTGATTTTTTGTACTACTTAAAGAATCTTGTGTGGTGATACAAACCTCTATTTTTCAAATAAGAACTCCCATTTTTTACTAAAAATTAATTGGCCAGTTATTTATTTTTTTTTTTTTGAAAATGTCGGTGTATTTAAATCAAAATTCTAATGAATAGTTTCCGAGTTATTGAAATGTTTGGATAATAATCCTTAAAAATAGTTTTACAAAAGTATAAACTATATTTAATATTATGATGTATTATTTATTATACTTGGACTATTTTTACAAAATTATTTATATTGACCAATCAATAGTAATCAGTAATCACTAATATTTTAAAATCATCTAAGCCACCATATCTGCCAAACACATTACCATAGTCATAATATTATCCTTAGTACACAAAGTTATATAACTCAGAAACTGCTCGTTTGAATTTTGATTTAGCCGCATTGAAATTTTCAAAAAAATATCCACTGAACAATTTAAAGTGAAAAAGGAGTGTTCCTATTTGAAGACATTTTTACCGTCATGAGACCATTCTTATAAGTGGTACAAAAAGATCTCGGAAATTTGAAAATATAGTCTTCGAGTGTAAAAATTCCAAAAATCCACCCCCCCCCCCGAACCGTTCTCTGGATCCGTGCCTGACTAGACTACTAGAGCGGGTATTTCGAGAAACAGTAAGAGAACTTCGGACGTGAAAAATTCTGAATTGATGAACAATTATATTTATAAAAATGATTTATGTAGTTTGATCTCTAAATAAATCTCAATATGAATATTTAAATAACCTATAATAAGTATGTTAAAACAGTTTTATTCAAAGTAATTAACTGAATATTTTACAGATTTTAATGAATACGTACCTGCCATGATGCATTTTATATTTTATTTTAAGGTAGGTCAACCGTGAAACGGATTATTTAAGAAGATAAAGTTCATGTAAACTAACTAAAAATAATTTCTTTATTTAATTTACTAGAAAGCTAAATTTTTTTCTTAAGAGTGTAATATATTATATATAGATTATAGGCTATTTATTTAATTAAATGTATTTTTTTTTAAACCGAAGGTAACGGTAGCTATAATTAAAATTTGCCTTCGATGCTAATATTCACAGCACGCTAAGTCTTACGTAGGTGTACAGGTGCAATATATATGTATAGCATCTACATTAACAGCACAGAGCTATTATTACATAATACTTTATTCAAATGAACGATTGGAAATTAATTATTGAAGTAGGTAGGTATGCCGTTAATAGCGATAGATAATTATAAGCTTATGTTTTGTGTACGCCCATTTCAGAACATGATGACCGTTGGTGATTTAAAAGGGAAGTAAGCCATACATTATCATAGCAATAGATAACTAGCCAACTATATGTAGGTTAGATTAGAATATTGTATAGGTAGGTTTATTTCTACAATATTTTTGTATTATCTCGAGATGACGGGATCCTATCAGCAGCACATTATATATGAAGGCAAACGCTTACATAGTTACATATATCAATAGACAATATAGTGATTTAATAGTTTATTCATTGAATACTGTCAAATCTTAATATAGGAACTCATATCTGTTTTTAATTTTTATATTCCAGTCTATTATATCGTTTTCTTTTAACTCATAGGTACGATCACCAACTAACATGTGTCACTTTATTGATATACGTATGCCATATTATTATAAAAAAAATGTATTTGTTATTTGATTTTTTTTTTAATGAAATAAAAAACTTATCGTGGTCAATAATCAACTAAATATTTATTAGTAATACCTATGTCACCATTGTGTTTCTACTTCTTATTTTTATTATTATTTATTACTACTGTTATATTATCAATTTATCGCGTACTTATATATTCTCGTGATATTTTAACCCACTTTTAGGGACGGAAAACCAATATTATAATATTAAAATGTTGATGAAATTATAATGTTAATTTTTAACACGCACAGACATTCGTCTATACGTATATTATTTAGTTGCAATGCCGAATATTTAATTATTAAGCACAATATTATACATTATTTAATATTTTTGTTAATAATTTCACAGATATATTATTATAATATGACGTGTAGATTACTGTAGACACCCAAAAAAAAAAAACGTGCTTGACCTCCGGGACCTCAGTGCAGTGAAGGCTTTCAGCGATGTCGCGCATAGACACCATCGACATGTTCTTGCGAATGAACGGGTGCACCGACTGCAGTTACAGGGGAATGCTTTACTTGACGTATTTTGAATTTTTCGTCACTTTTTACTATTTCGTCGCGGCGTACGCGTCAATCGTCCACCGTTCCGAGGAGAACGTGTCCATTCAGCTGTTCACGTTGCTGTGCATGTTGATAGAGTGCGTGATACTGCTGAATATCGCTTTTCGGCTGTACGATCGGAATCAGATCCGCGAGATGCACCGGTACTCGAGACGGCTGGGCATACCGGACAACTATCAGTCGAAAATAAACATGATAACGAAATACCACCTGATAGCGTCGAACGTGTTCGTCATTTTCCCGGTCACATACGCGATTCTCCACGAATCGGTGCGCATCGGTGACCCGTTCACGTTTCCTTACTTGGACGTGTTACCGGTACGGACCGATTGCAATCTAGCGATTTACGCGTGCAAATACTTGGTGTACGCCATATCCGTGTACATAGCACACGTCGAACTCTGTTTCATAAACACCACGTTCATACATTACGTGGGCGTTTTGAAACGTAGGTTAGAGACCGTAGTGAAGACGATTCGAGAAGCCGTTGTCGACAACGACGAACAAAAATTTAGGTACGCGATTGTTCAACATCAAAGGTTATTGACGTAAGTTGGAAAAATACAACAAATTGTGTATAATGTATTGCATTAGCTGATCGATTTCGCCTTTGTTGTCGAATGAGCTATCTATTTCCGTTATGACTGTGTGACCATTAAACTACTCAGGCCCGTCGTTAGATATTTTCCGGCCTAAAGCGAAAATAATTATTGTCATCTGTAATCGATATTTATTTTATTTTGTGGCTTCAATTTCTTTAAAATTGTACGCCACCCTAAAGCAGAGGCGCACACAACAGAATTTTTATTCGGAGGGAAGATCTTACAAACTTTTATACTCTCCTTTAACATACAAATGCACAATAATTTTATAGTAAAATTTAATAATTCAACTTGGGTGTATTAAAAAAAAGTTGGGGAGAAGGGGTTTTGGGTGCATCACTGGCCCATAACTTGCCTGTGCCCTATATGGCAACGGACCTATTACTACGCAAAAATAAAGCTTATAATATTATGGTTATACCTACACCTATTAACTGAATCTTATCAATCATTAAAATTTACAATATTGAAAATTTGAAACCATAGATAAAAGATAAAATTATTGATACATATTGAGAAAGTCGGTCTGTTGTAGTCCGTAGATGTCAAGTTTAAACTTATGAAAAATCTTGTTTTACATTTTCAAGCCTTATAGCTATCTAAGTTAAAAGTTTTGTATATTTTTAAGTTTTAACTACAAAATAATTTACAAATTTTCGTGATTTTGACGAATTTTGTCAATATTTGAATATCATACGCTTATAAAAAAAAATTGTGATTATGTAATTTCAATCACAATATTTTTAATTTACATAAGAACAGCTTATGTGAAATCTTGTATTTAATTTTCAAACTACCTTGCTCGCTGGTATTGTATGTAATGTGATCATACATCAAAAATTAATTAAATAGTGTATAAATATATATATGTTTAGATATTATCTATAAATAGTATCAAAATATTTTAAAAATTATAATTTGGTAAATACTATTATGAATATTTGTTGAAAATTACAAGTCTTAACAGTTTTTATTTTTGAATCAGATTTTGTTAAAAATTCCACAGTACCAACTAGATTGTGTATTTTTATTGCTCTTAAAGGTGCGACAGACACAATAATCACATCAAATATACAAACATCATTGTTAAACCAATACATTCATCACTATTTCCTTTGCTGAGAATCTAAAAAATAACTGTCAATAAAGGTTTATGGATTACACACTGTTATTTTTATTTATTTTAGATATTTCAATACAATGAAGAAAGTATTTACAAAACCAATATTACTGTCAATGTCATTCAATGCTATATATTTTGGTTTGACTACTTCTTTTGTGATTCAAGCCATTCAGGTGAATATTGATAAAATATAATATACCTACACCGGATATAGGTACCTTATAGACAAATTTATATTGAACATTATTTTCTTAAAATTAAATTTACTAACAACATGAAGACCACACTCCGTGATAACTATTACTAAGTTATAGTCGGGACTATTCGGGTATATAGTAATAGAGTAATAAACGGATTTCGTTACCACCCCATATGTTCATGTTAATAAAACTTCTCAACCGAAATTATTGTTAAAATATATACTATAATAAGAACAATGTATTTTTCTAACAAATTTTAAATGTAAACATAAACAATTATTTTTTGTAAATAAATTACTTTTATTAAGTTATGCATTAAGGATAATTAAAAAAATAATTACTGTCTTTTAGGGTTATATTAATCAAGTTATATTATCAGTATGTATAGCAAGCAGTATAGCAGCTGTTATAAATATTACAGTATATACTTTTTATGGAAGTGTGCTTTTGGATGTAGTAAGTATAAATGTATAATATTTAACATTTAAATAGTATACAATGTAATCAAACAATTTTTAGAAATTACTAAATTTTTAAAATATTTTTTAGCACGATGAAATCTTACACGTCCTTTTTGATAATTCATATTTTTATGTAAAGAAGTCGTTTAAAAGTTCTATTTTAATAATGATGACAAGATCTACAATACCATTAAAATTTACTGTTGGTTACATTTTTATGATAAATTTAAATTTACTTCTAAAGGTAAGTGATGCATTATAAATTAGGTTATTACCGTATAAGATGACATATTGATGTTTCTTTTAGAAAAAAAATGTAATTTAAAACGATAAATATGAATAGATATCAGATATGTATAAATGTGCAATTCTATAAAATTCATTACAATTTAATAAAATAGTTATAACTTATAAGAATATTAGGATTTTAATACATTTTCATATGTAATAATAAACTATTAGTAGGTACGTCTAATAGAAACACCACATACAGTATAAAATATATAGGTGTATTAATACTCGTATATTTGAGACGTATAATATATGTACAAATCACTGCAACGTCACAAGTTTATGAAATCAAAAATATCGCATTGCGATGACAAAAAGGATTATATTCATTTATAATAATTTATAATTTATTTATTTACTGAAATATTGGCTCGAAGATAAGACTATTGGTGCTCTAAAAAGTAAATTTACTAAATTATACGTAATTAATGAATACAATACAAATATAGAGATAATAATTATGACACAAATCGATGGTTATTCTTTACAAACTGCTCGTGAAATATATTAAATATATATTTAATACTTAATTGTGTTATTTAAATACTAAACATTCTTTTTTTTTTTTGGGGGGGGGGGGCTATCTCTTAAATAAATATTTTTTACATATCAATTGACAATCGTTCAGTTTTTGAAAGTCCGTTCCCCAAAATGCGTTTAGTCAAGACGCACCTCATACACTAAATTAGCGTTTCTCAACCTGTGGTACTCAAAGAAAATCTCCTCATGTAATAAAATTGGTAAAGTAAGCCATAATCACTATAATAATAAAAATAATAATTGTATTTATTTAATTTTTTTTTTTTGTGCATTAAATGCTTATATATATTGTCATGATTTTGTAGTTCGTAATAAAATTAAATTTCATACATGTAAAATAACGTATACATTTTTGATGAATAAAAAAAGGTTATTAACGATAGTGGTACACGGATATAAAAAGATTGAGAATCACTGCACTAAATAATAACATAAAACAAGAAAAAATTAACGTAAAAAAACTAATGTTACACTGCGGTATATTTCTAGATTCATAAACTTTAAAATTGTAGGTATGTGCCTATTTATAAATTTAATTTCAATAATACTCAAGTATTTAAAAGTGCTTGGCACAATGGTACTAACAAATTGAATATACTTATTTACATCCACTATTCGATACTATATGGCAGAGAATCTCTGCCAAAAACAGTGCTTTGGAAAAATTACAGAAGAAAAGCGATTTGATGTGAACTTTCAATATTAGAATATGACCTGGAAGGAACGTAGAGTTTTTATATTGAGTACGTGTCAATGCGTGGATGTTAAAACACGTAAAAATACTGAACCGTTTTACCGCAAAAAATCTTTAAAATTTTATATAACTGATGACCAAGGTATCAAAATACAAGTATGCAAACCCTTCTTTTAATCACTTTAGGCTTTAAAAAACAAATGATAGAGTCCTAGATGTATTAAGACATTATCCCAATGGTCAAGTAGAAGCTCCTGATGATCCAATAATCCGGCCAATAATTCATTTAAATTATAATTATTAAATATCTATTATATAAAATATAATACAATATATGTATATTAAAAATGTATAATGACTAGATGACTTTGATTTCAAGATAAAGATATTGTAATTACTTTTAAATTGTGTTATATATTAAAACTAAAAATTAGTATTGATAATATACGGCGGTATTTCTTCAATTGTTAGTGATTAGTACATTTTGGTATGCTACGTAAAAAAGCCGTAACCAGAATTACGGCATTTTTGCCAAGTAAACTATTTTAAATAATTAATAACGTAATTAGTATAAATATCAAAACAAGAATATCTTGATGAAATAAAAATTTTAAATAAAATTGAATAGTTCTATTGCATTCATCGAATATATTTCCATAAGAAATTATGTATTTTACTTTGAAAAATATTATATTTATGAAAATAGAATTATCAAAAACTACTAAACATAAAAATTCATTTTTCTCAAAATGGCATGAAGGAAACTTGCGGCATTCTTCCTTAAGGACGGCAGTGATGGGCAACAGGCGGCCCGCAGTCCGAATCCCCGGCCCTCGTACCTTTTTTATCTAGCTCATGCTACATTTTCAATTTACTTTATAAAATCTTAGCGTTTATCTGTATTATACTTTTTTTAGGTTTTTCGTAAAACTTAGATATTAATTCTAGTATTAGATATTAACTCGAGTATTGAACTGCAACTTATTTATTAAAAGTCTAAATATATATTTATAAAGGCATAACTAAGACTAACATAGCTAATAGGTACTTATTTTATTTTACCAGCTTATAGTCGTATTCGTCAAATTACGTTGACCGATAGCGTTGGTTTTATTATTTTTGTATTTTGTAGTATTTCAAATTTAAAATTGTGATGACCTTTTTAGCCTTCTATACTCTCTGGCCCACTAGATTTTTAAGTTCTAAAAAGTTAATCCCCTAGTAACTTTGAGTTGCCCATCCCTCCTAAATACTATATAGTATACTGCCATAATACAATAGGTTAAATAAGTGTGTACACATACAACTCGTCTACTGCCAACATAAGCCACTTTAGTGAGCGATAAATAATTGCATTTACTTATTTATAATGGTATACTGTTATTTAGTCTATGATACTACTTCATTAACTTGTTTAGTCATTTGTGTACTAATTAATAAAAATTATAAAACACACACACACACACACACACACACACACACACACCTATAACTGGTAATTTTTTTTACAAGTTTTTAGTTTTATTTTATAACTCTTTTTAAATATTTATTAAAGTGTACAAGAATCTAATGTACAAATATATAATATAATATAATTACAAACTAAAATTATCAGTTACATGGTCAACAATCTCAGATATTATTTAAATTGCGTTTAATTATTTATTTAAAAATTTTTCAATTCAGATACTAAAAATGTCATATACAGTGTTGAATGTGCTATTGTCATCAGAATCTATGAAACCTCACAAGTTGTAATAATATCGAAATAAACTATACTTAGGTAAGTCTGTATTTTTATAATATTTTAATTGTCATTAGGCTATCACTGTTCTAAATAATTATAATAACATATTGTATAAAGTTACCTTAAGTCTGTGAAAAAAAAAAGTCCTGAAAACAATATATGGTAAAAAGTCTCAATAACAATCATAGAAAAATAAGAGTCTCGTGATAAAAGTACCAAAATACTTATACTTGTACAGCGATTGAACTTTTATTATTATTATTATTTAATAATCAACTCACTCGTTAGGTTAATGTGTAAATCTACGTGCATGTATACATCTGTCATCTACCGTATTATCTATCATAATCAATCTCTTTTGATTCAGTATTTAGTACGCCGGGAATTCCCTAGTTTCAACTCACAATCATCATATACATTTAAGAATAAACTGTAAAAAGTTATGATACAAGAATAACATATAGCTAAATTGTTTTTCATTAAATAAGCTATTGACTGTAAAAGCTATATTTTATTTATTTACCTTTTACTAGATATTACTTTTTACTATGTAGTATGTACCTATAATGGTACCTATATAAAAAATATGAATGTTTCTGATTTTAAAAGCTGTTGAATGTATATAGGCATATTCTATTATTATACTATTTATTTTTTGCAGTGGTACTAATTATATACTCTATGGCAGTATGGTACGTAATTTATTGATTATTGACTTTTATCCAAGTTTTTTCTTTTTCCTATATTCATATAATTACCATATTATAAATAATTGATGTACATAATGACAATGCATAATTTAGTTTTGAGCTTTTAAAAATAACTTGTGTTTATATATTATTATAATATTATATATAGTGCTATAATTTATTTTAGTCTAGATTTAATTCATCGTTGGCAAGTAGCATTAGAAGTTGTATGGTACGATGATATTTCGACAAAACGAGTTTTGTAAACGTACTTTTTGAGTCTCGTCATCAGTGCTCCAGTGCGACAAAAGAACGCACCACATGTTTACCGCGAATTACGTGTCAATAAGGCGGTAAAATCCACAACAGTCGCTATACCAATGACAATAAAAGGAGGGGGGATGCAATTAAACGTAAAATAGTTAGTGGTTAAGAAAGATTTAGGGTAGGCAGAAAGACAGAACAAGAGAAGGTAAAGAGCATCAACTGCGCAGCTAATAGAAGGGACGAAATAATAGAAGTTTCGGCGAGAGTAATAAAATGTTTTTATTAGTTATGTTATTATGTTAACGGTTAACTATAGGACAACCTATAAGCGTTTAATTAATATATGGGCATCGTCCAACGTTAATTGGTAGAGTGGTAGAATATTATTGACACCGATTTACGATTCACAAACTACAAAACATTAGCTCTTTGTTAAATTTACTAGATTTACAATACACTGAATAACACGTCATATTATATTTAACTGTTATATATAAGTAGTTTATTTATTTTTTAACAATAAAATTAACTACCTAAATAATTTTTATATTCGTGAGTTATTTATTATATAAACATTTTGTGAAAAAAAATCGGCCAAAGATCATACAATACTGTATGTATGATAAATTTATATTACCTAAACAATTTATTTTTGCCAATGCAACGAACAATTATTTACTTAAAGAAAAAAAACACTATTATACAATGCACTTGTAATTTGCTGTATATAATATCAATCATATACATAGTTTTTATAATTTAATCAATATAAAAAACGTACAAGACACTAATTATCTTATAAATCGACTTTTACAAATACAATTTAATTCTATATGTCAAAAATATAGACATTTATTTTAATGTTAACTATTTGAATTTATAAACAAATACAATCCTGCTTTTATGTAAGTATAATGGAACATTAAATGCTATAATAGTTAACTAAAACTTATTTCTTATATGTTTTTACTACCATTATTGTCACAATATACCAATGCACTGCATTCCATTAATTGTAGGTTGATTCTTTTATCAATGATGTTTTTAGTTTCTTTTTTTATCGTAGTTCTGCATTTGACTTCTGGGATAGGCGTAAAACCTCGTTTAAGCTTCTAAGAACAACAATTATAATTGAACAAAATAAATTTGTGTATTTATAACCAATATTTGTATATATGTATATTTAACGGTCTTACTTGTTTTAAAGTTCCTGATCCCGTTATTAAATAATATACAGCATATAGTGGTATCCAAACCATGGAAATCAACGATATCGTTATTCCTAATCCTTCACCCCACCATGGATATGTATAATGGTTTCCATACTTCACTGGTTCATACTTGATGATGTAAAATATAAATACCGTCTGTAAAATATTAAATTTGGTTTTCATAAATTATGTTATAGAATATTGTTATAGAATATAATTAAATCTTACGATCATGACGAGAGGTGCAAGATATACCCAACAGATGTACCAGAACAAATTTGGTCGAAAACCGAGCATCTGATTGACGCATTCACGAAATCTATCAGCTCCAAAAAACCATGAAATAGCTATGGTCTGAAAGAAACACACCCAAAGCAATGATATTCCCGATGCCGAATATGTATCCATTAATTGAAATATATACATTCCGCCCTGGAAAATATAAATAAATATTTCATATATTTTTTGAACAAACGTCTTAGCAATATGATATGTAGTAAAATCATTATATAAATTCTAAAGTGTATATTATTATTATAATACAATTACAGTTTCTTCGTTGATTTACTTACGTTAGTCACCATGGACGAACTTAACACAAACATACCTATACACACCAACAATGTGAAAGTTTTTCGTTTAGCGTGTAAGTACTTAGGCCACTTATCCGTCAGTCCGGTTATAAACGATTCGACATTGCAGAATTCACTATCAATACCAATCATCTAAATCCGACAAATCATAACGGATTTATAGATATATATTAAGTCATACGAAAACTTACTCAAGTAATTAAGTAGCCATACCTACAGCAAGCATGACGAAGAACACAACTGCCCATATCCTCGCTCCCGGTAACTGAAGCACCACTTGCGGATAAGTTATAAATACTAGACCCGGTCCACTTTCCACTACATCGCTAACCGTGGATCCTTGGGAAGCAGCAATAAAACCTAATATACTGAACGTTATTACACTGGGTATGATAGACGTGAGTGTGTTTATAACACAAGTTAAAACTGCATCCCTATAAAATAATTTTAAGACATTCGTATCATCGTACATTTTGTGATAAAATATTCGTACCTACCTATAACAATTATGATGAAATTGGTTGAATGATCCAAGAGCTGGTAAAGTGCCAACACCGACACTATAGCCAAAGAAAATTTGTGTCGTTCCTTCTATCCAAGTGTCTGAATTCATGAGACTCCCCCATCTTGGAGTGACTAAGTACCTGATACCTTCACCAGCTCCTTCAAGCGTCACTGCTCTAACCAGTAACGCTCCCATTATTAAATATGGAAACATTGCTATGAACCACACTATCTATTTATCATTAAAATAGTACACCTCGTTAGACATTTCAGTTTGTTATTTAAATTATTTATTATAGCTATTAGATACTAATTAGTTTATTACCTTTCCACTCTGACTCAGACCTTTGCCCAAAATGATATAAATCAAGATCCACGATAATCCTAATAAGCACAATAGTTCCCATTGCATTCCTCCAATATTTTCAATACCACTAGTCAGCATGAGCACTCTTCTCCTACAACAATATTTCAATTCATTAAAATTTGCGTAAAATCGAACAATTTAATGCACATTACGCACTCCCAATACTCTTCAGCTGGTGTCACGGAAGTCACATTGAAGCAATTTCGAAGTTGGTTCAAAAAGTTGACACTTTGTCCTGGACGAAGGACAAACGAACTGTTTGTTTCTATGTCAGTGAAGTTCAATGGGGCATCAGCATATGATAACGACTTAATAGTATGACAGAATGCTGTAAGCTGACTATCGTTTTTGAAAACATTATCTTGCAGTGCATACGTTTTATTGAAATATATTTGATTCCACGAGTCTAGATTGCGATTGAGCGTCAACGATGTATTAAACATACGTTTTATTGTATCCGTACTAAAGTACTCGTGAGTCATATTAACACTATTTGGCTTCAAACAGTTTTCTGTGTTCCACCAATTGTCTGAAACGAATAGTACAAAAACGTCAATATAATATTTTGCTCGATTTCAATACAGTAATCTCTAAAGTAATTATTTAATAGATCTTACTACAACTTTCCCACGGTAAAGTCGGAAATGATATGAAGCAACTTGCTAAGTAAAAAAATGTCCATGCAACAATAACGCAATAGTAGACGTCCAGTAAGAAAACTATAGTCATCGTTGCATAGCCAGTGCCTATACAACACAACAATTATAAATGCAAATTAAAGCGCTTATAATATTAATTAATAGTAAAACGATTAGAATAAAAATATAATTATAAAAAATATTTTTGTTATTATTTAATAAAATACAATTTTTACCAGAAAGTATTGGACATAGTTTTCCAACTAACGTCATTCCGCCTGAACCCAAATACTGTCCGATAGCAACTTCTTGAAAAAAAATCGGTATTCCACAAAATATCATGGCTATAAAGTAAGTCACCAAAAATGCCCCTAAAATATTTTGTATCTTACCATTAATTTAAATAGTAATGATGTTCATTATAAAAAACCTAAAATATTTGACTTCATGAATTAATTTTTTTAATTTGTTTTCTGTAGATGAATCAGAATTGATTTTTTTTTAAAGTTTTCATAATTCATCGAGGTATTTACCTATTGCTTATAAATTTAAAATTAAACTAAACAGCGAGAATAAGTATTTATATAGTTTGCACGTTATCGTTGTAATTTATTCAAGAAAACACTAAATACCCATTTATATCTATAAACTGACAGTCACTAAAAATCTTTTTTGTTGGAATGCTGACAAGAATTTTTCATATATTTTGAAAATGTAGTAAAGTTTCAGTTTGTGTTCTTTTATTTTATAACATAAGACATATTTTAATATTAACGATACATATTATTGTTTAATTTATTATATATAAAACATTTTTTTTTATGTAAGGAAAATGTAACTTAAATAACTAAATATAAAAAATATTTCATAATATTATACACTTATATGCATTAGGCTTTATATTACATATACTAGATACTTATTCTACATTTTGTATTACCATTGTTGCTTATCGATGTATTAATATTTAATTTTTAGAATAGAAACTTTATTATTAAAACTGTGTGATATCAAAAAAGTGAAACTGTAGAACTTTTAACCTAACCAAATGATAAACATATATGCACTGATTTCCTTTGTAAATAAATCGTTTTATGAATCAAAATTGCTATGTTGTATAATAGAATAGCGTACAATATTACATTTAGTCAGTTTTAAACTGACAATAGAAATGTGATTGCAAAGTCACGGACAGATTCAGTTACAAAATCTATCTATAGTTATAATTAATAACAATTGTTTTAATTTAAATGTATGTTAACTTATGTTATTATTTATTCTATTTTATTTTTTAATTAACGTTCTACAAAAATGTGAGTACATATTTTTAAGTGAAATCAAATTAATGATTATATACAATGAATAAGAACATAATTTATTAATTTATTAGAAAATAATTATGTAACCATAATCCAATAGTATAACTGCAATAAGACCACTTAGAAATTACTAATTATATGATATAGTAAACATTTTTTTATTATAAATAATAATAGTATTATACTATTATATTAATAATTTTATTTTTCTAATATTTTGGTCTATACAAAAGTATTTTGACTTTTGATATTACACAAAACACACACACACACACACACACACACACACAAACGATTATTATTTAAATTAAATAGGTAGATAGTGAAATATAATTGGTATTAACTCTAATGTTATACTGTAATAAAACAAATAATATGCATTTATCGTTAAATTTGTACAGAGGCGGCACTTCCTCGGTTCACTAGAGATACATCTGAACCCTTTGATTTAAAAGATAAATAAATACTTTGGAATGACACAATAACAATAAATAAACATATCATACTTATAAAGTTTTTGAAAAATTTTAGTAATCAATAACTTACCTCCGCCATGTTTGTAGCATAAGTATGGAAATCTCCACACGTTTCCCAGGCCAACAGATACGCTAATACACGAGAACAAAAAGTCAAGTTTGTTGCCCCATTCTTCTCTCTGTTCCCTCTGAGGTGACTGTGGTGATGTTGGCTGTTCATATACTATATTCAGTTTACTACATTTTTCTTCTACGTCTAACATACTGTAATCATTTTTTAAACGTTATGACATATTTATTTATTTATTTATTTATTTATTTATTTATTTATCGTATAAATAAATATTCAAATATTTAAGTAATATTATATTAAATTATTAAACTAATAGCAGATTTATCTATAATAATCAAAAATTAACTATCGCTAAATATTTATGATTGACTATTTTATTTTATTAAGTAAAAGCGAGAAAACGAGAAAAAGATTAGATACCCTATACTAATATATATTGAAGAATTCGAATTTTTTAACTAGTTACTAAATTATTAGCAAAGCTTCACATATTTAGAAAAATTTTAATGTCTCAAAAAAAAAAAAAAATCAACAGATTTATAAATTTACATTTTTAATTTTCAATTATTAAAGAAATTATGTATTAGTTTCACTAAGCCTACATGTGACAGCAAAGGTTATTCTAAAGATGTATAAATTATTAAAATATATATATATTTTTTATTATTATTTTTAATTTTTTTTTTATTATTTTGTTATTTTTTTATTATTAACCTATAGTAATTTTTACCTATTTAGTATTTAATTAAAAAATGTTATTTTAAATATTAATTTTACTTCAACAAAACAAAATTAATTTCGTTATAGTGTACCTATTATACGAAATTTAACAGTAAATCAAATAAATGTTCAACTTATTTAGGGATGTAGTTTTTGTTGCAAATGCAAAATATAATTTGTTTTAATCTGTAGATAATAGATCTAATAGTTATAAAATATAATGAAATCGTTTTTTTGTCATTAATAATAACTATAGAAATAGGGTAGTGGTTATTATCCATCATGAAATATATAATAAACTACCAACGCCCACATTTTACTTTCAAGGTGAATGAGAAGTTAAAACAATATACCATCAGAGTTTGACATGAATAATAATATTATCGCATAGTTAATAATTTTCTCTATTGTCATCATACTATACCTACTAAATAAGTAAACAATTCAACACATATTTAAGGGAAATTTTCTCAAAAAAGTCGATATACACTAAAAGTGCAGTATATTTTTTATATTTTTATTAGGTACCTATTTGAATTTACATATTCTTAAGTACCTAACTATATAAAATATTATTGTTATGACTTATAACGCATATTTTTCAGTCACCGTATGTCCGTATATATATATCATGTAGATAAATTTGATTTTTTTTACAATATAGGTATTATACTTATTACTTTATACTTTAAGCTATATTGATGATATAAAATGTTCTCAATTAATTACAACGACAAAACAGTTTAGTGGAATTAAGCCTTAAGGTCAAACATAATTGGTTTAAAAGTTAAAGTTCATAGTAAGAAATTATTTTTTACGATAACTCTTTACATAATTAGTTATTTTTAAATTTTAAGATTTGCTTGATAACCAATTAAGTAATTAGCTAGTAACTTCTTAGTTTCTACATGAAAATGTTGTATGTAAATTATTAGAGTAGCATATTGAATTTTATGACATATTTTGGAATTAGAAATGTAATTGAAAATTAATAATACCTATAATCAAGGTATTAATAATGTTTAATAATTAACATAAAATTGCATCGAGCATACTTTTAATTTTAACTATAATTTTATTAATGATAAATGTTAGTAACTTAAGATATGTATTACAAATTATTAAATATCATAAAAACATAAAATATTTTATTTGATTTTCGACGAGCAATGGATAAAAACTGTACCTACATATTTGATTATTTTGATTTTCGTATAAAATGTATGAAATAATTTCTAAAATGAACTTTTGTCACGCAAACAATAGGTATAACATCAGTCTTTTACGACATTTTTGATTAGTTTGTTCGGATAATTTGTGTACAATATCTGTTCAAATTTTCTATACGTAAATTGTTGTGCGTATAAAAGTGGTAGTTTAATGAATAGTTTTAGTTGCCTAACATTTTTATTTTATTCAAATCGTAGTGAAAGTAATAAGTACTAAAGTATTAAGTAGCTTTATTCGAGCAATTTACAAGACGCGTACATACTGTATAACTGGTACATATAATATGAAATCGGACAATTGAGATAGAGTAGACGTTTTCCAGTATAAATAATTGATATTTTATAACAAAACCTTGAATATTTTAATTAAAAACGCACTTTAAAATTATAATGACCTTTTCAATCGATCCTTTATAATTTTTACGCTCGGTATCAATGTCAATAACAGTTATTAAATGTCGAACAGGCACTTTTCTAGATGAGTTTTTTTTTGAAATCAATTTATCAACAGCTATTATTAAATATGGTATTTTAAGTTATCTATTTATTTAATGTGTGTGTAGCGTGTAATGTGTACGTATGTAGTGTGTGTTTTATTTGACGTGTGAAGTAAAATAAATAAACCATCGATATAGGTAACTTCTATATGAAGTGATTGAAATATAATTATATTTACTCGCTTCCGTGGTTTATTGATTAGAAATCAAAGGAAAACAGTTCATTAAACATTATCGTTGATGCGTATACACTGAACAGGGCGTCCAGATCTAGCTATGTATGCTTGTGCCAATCCTAGATATAATTAACAATTTATTTTTTATAAATCGATGGTGTAAATACATTTTTTTTTAACTCAACAAAGATTGATAAAAAAAAAAGCTGTTAACGAACAGAACATACACGATGGGACACTGTTCCCAAATTAAACTTTTACGACCACGGTACCCTTAGAAAATAGTTTGTGTTTTTTTGGAACCCCCAATGCCTTTAACTTCAACTCAACCCCAATTTTTGGTAAACTTTTTTTTTATAATATAAAATAACTTTCTCAATATTCACATACATCTGGCGGAACCCTTGAGATTGTCTCGTGGAACCCTTGAGTTCTGCGAAACACACTTTGGGAATCGCTACCCAATGGTAGTAATATTTAGTCGGCATAACATAATATGATATTATTACGACTATATGAATCGTATTGAAGATACCATTTTACTTTTGATACTATTGCATCTTCTCGGGGAATTATTAAATTTATCAACCCGTAGTATTAAATTATACTTCGACAAGTGTCGAGTAATCATCATCAAGGCTCGAATTGTAATTATTTATTACTATTATTATTTTAACTATTTATCTTTCAATGATTGCCAATGTGGCCTCCTATTATATTTGGTGCATAATCTAAAATGATAGGTAATCAAAGTATATTGAAACTCTGCATGCGGTATTTGTCTCTTTCGTCGACAATAATAATATAATATAATAATGTAGATGATTAAAAATATAGATTTCGTGTAATCATCAAATGCTACTATACTGCGTATTATATTCGCAAATGATCGATAATAATTATTAAACAATTTCAATTACAATAAACATGAGAAATAAGAATTTGAGTTAAACATTTTTTCGATATTTTTTAATTTTTAATTTAAATATATCAGAGTAAACGATCGGGGTTATGTTGTATTTATTAAAACTTACACTTTGAAGTTTAACAAGCTTCGATACGTTTTAAATCTATAAGGCGACAACCGTGGTCAGTAGTCGACAATACAATATAATGTCTTCGTTTTTGTCATTCTAATTTAAAAAATATTTAAGTAGATATTGCTACATAAGTAAGTAATGCCTACTTACTATAAACATTATAATATAAATTAAATACAAATACAATATATTGTATACTCGAGGGTATATATAAACTCTAAAATCAACGTGTATAATATTAATAATATGTACGTACGCAGATCGGTGTGATGAGTATTATGTATAATATTGTATGCTGTAGTTAATGAGAATAGCTGCGGTATAACGATATACTTAGGCGTAACAAAACAAAAAAAAAAAACACTGTCTTAATGAAAAGAAGAAAACATTGGAATGGTTGAAAACGAGAAGAAATTAGAGAAAATTAAAGAAAAATCGTAAAAGAATCAAACGTTTTTTAACTTTTATACTTTTCCATTTCACAATTTGAACATGCACCGTTGCCGCGGCCGTCAGCGGACGACTAGAAAATATTATTATATACTAATCCGACCACCCCGCGAACATGACTGGGCGCTCGGACGAACCTTTCGCCGTCCGTGCTGCGCGCGTATCCGCGGTCGCCAAATTAATGTGCATAAACCTAAGTGTTAACCTCACATCGCTGAGCGTCGCTCACGTCTAGTACTACGCATGTACATACACAGCCCGGCAATGCCACCAGACTAGAAGGGGTGCTGGGGATACCCAGCACTCCCCAAAGAGGCCTAATTGTTTCACGAGAGGACCCTCGAGACTTGGACACTAAATTATATTGATTTGGTATTATTCTAAGACTTTTGTGAATAAATCTAGAAATAAAATATTTTAAAATTTATACGTTACGAAATATTATACAATATTTATATAATATTGGTAACATATTTGGAATTGAAAGTGTGAAATTATCAATACCCAACAACATTAAGTGACCTTATCTATATGTGGCTGTCTAAAAAATTTCTTAAATGATTAAACTGCATTTTTTATTATTATATTTATTCGTATTGTTATTATTTTACTTTTTATAATGACTGACGATTTAATTTAACAATTTTAATTCTGTATAATTTATTTATTTGTATTATTATTATTATTATTATTATTATTATTATATTTTGGTATATATTATATTATTTACAAAATTATGAAACTTAAGAAGTGATATAATTTTGAGTCTGTAAGTAAATTTATATTTGCCATTTTTTTATACGATTAGATTAGATAAAGTTCTATAGGAAACGGGGACCCCAAAATTTGCCCTGCGCCTGGTCCCCAAATCCCTTGTTGCTGTACCAAATACAGATACACTCTGGGGCGGATCTAAGATTTTTTATGATGGGTACAAACTGTTAATAATTCTTCATTAGATTATACTTATAATGTATAATAATATATAACCTTGGGACGAGTACAAATGTATTGAACATAAGACATTCTAGCATTTATAATATTGTTTTTGCAGTGTTAGACAAACTTTTTTGTAAGCAGGCACGATCCCTAACAACCCCCCCCACCCCTAAATCCGCCATAGGGTATACTCGTTTATGTCTTTGGGCAAGCGTTTTTTTTTTTGTTTTTTCTGAATCTTTCCGTCTCGCGGGCGTCGTTTTAAGTCGTAGCCACAGATTAAAACTGATTCGACAAAGTTCATTCATATGATGTGGTCTGTAGCAGTGGCCATACAGACATTTTATTTGTTTTGTTCGATTTGTTAATTATTTCGGTTTCGGAAAACAGCTATTTAAGCCGGGAAACAAAAGCTTAACAAACCTATCCGGTCCTGATTTTTTCTGATTTTGCCGATAATTCGCTCACTAATAGAGTATTAGAGTGCACCGCGGCCAACTCGCTAATACCGTCGTACGAAAATAGTCTGACAAAATCACGTCTTACCTGCAACAACAAACGCACATAGCGCTTAAAACCGTCCACACACACGCACGCATATAGTAAAAACATGTGAATATGCGACCCGGTGCTCGTTACATAAAGTTCAAGCGTATCGTACTCGACCATGATTTATAAATAGACATTTAAAAGTCATACACGAGCAGACAAAAACCGATTATTATGTTTAACGGTCGTATTATAATATATAAGTACTTACATGGTAAGTATATTTACTAAGTAGCGGTTGTGATCACGTGTTATGGTTATCTATAGTTATCTATATCGATGGTAATCATAATAGTGATAGATCATCGAATCGATCGATAACTGCGCGTATCTTAACCACCGCGTGTAATTCAGTTCGGCGAAGTTTGATATATTAAGTTTTTTAGACGTACTTAGCATTTTTTTTTTGTTTTTTTGATAGTAAATACCAAAACTGTATTCACAAACTCGTGGGGCTTTGCTATGACCACCCTCCCCCTCCGGGGTGTGTATTAAAAATGTATACGTCACCCACTCAACCACGACCCACTTCACTTATATGATATATATTTTTTAAGTTAAAAAAAGCGAATAATTTTAAGTTAAGACATTACCACAGTGACTGTATTTTACATCACTCGACCGCCTTAATTATTATGTCTGTCTGAACAGACAAAAATGATATATCGGGTGTTGAAATGTCACAAAAACGAAAATCAAAATGTTTTTATTTCGAGTCTAAAGTGAAACGCCTTGATGTATACGTATATATAGGTGCAACAATACATTATCTTTTATTTTTAAGCCTCATTTCAATATTTATCAAGCTTATTTTTTTTTGAATTTTTCATCATTGCTTCTATATTATAATGTCTATTATTAAAACGTTGCGATTTGCTTCGGCGCCAAATCCGTGGAATACTATACATATACATATATAAGTATATTCGTCGTTATATATATACATATTCGAGGACGAGGAAGGTCACGGCGAAGGTGTTCGTCGTGGTAGTATATATATATATTATACTATAAGGATTCGCATGTACTATAGATATATATATAATATGTATACTGTATAGTGTATACACGGAGTAATTAATTTAACCTCACGGCTCTCACACACACGGTTCACCATTATACGAACCTTTATAAGTATACAGTATATAATATCATACACCTTGAACTCTACAGGATTACGCTTCAAGTGTAGTTCGTCATAACCTGATTCTTTTTTTTATTAATATTATTTTAATTTGATTTCGTGTGATCGATAAGAAACGAATGAAGCGCGAATCTGCCGCTGTTTCCGCTAAATTTCACAGACTATATAATAACGACCCAGGCAGCAATGGAAAGATAGGATCGTCAAAGACCTAGTAATATCTAGTACTGTTGGGAGTAGATTTGGCGAACAATTAGCGAATGAAAGGAAGATGTAGAGGCAAGTGGTTGTGGCGATAGACCTAAACGGCCCCGTAAAAAGCCAAGAAGAAAATAATAGATATTATCTTAAACCCTCGTTATGGGCCAGTCGAACAAATGTCCGCGAACCAACCATACCAATGTTGACACACCGATCGTTGAAAATCTAAAAATAGGTTTTTTAAAATTATTAATAATATCGAGATTATTAATGATACGCCAATATATACCGTATTATGCGGATTCCGTACTGACATCACACTTATAGATCCTATAAACATTATATACCTAAAATAATTAATCTTATTATATGAATAATCGCGACTTCAAAAGTTTGAACCTTTTACTGCGTAACAACTGACAATCGCTATAATAGTACAATCATATTATAAAAGTATGATGACGTTTGAATTAATTACGTCACTAATGCAGTAAACTTACCCGTACTCTAAAACGACTATATATATTATATAGTATATTGCAGTGGTTCACAATTATAGCATTGAGCCATAGCTAGCTAAGACTTAAATTGGATCGGGGACCCCTTTTGCGTATATTATGTTTATGGAGTTTCCCCATTTTCCTTGTACGCACTACGCCGGGACTAGAAGTTACTCCCTCCCCTTCCCTCGAGACCTACTACTGGGTACTACCATTGATTATAAATACTATAAATAAATAATTAATGTATAATGTATTTGTATTGAAAAAAATTTTATCCCGCTCCAAATATTTTCTTAGGATCCGTGTCCACGTGTACCACGGTGGACGTTTCAATTTTGTTTAAACATATGAAAACGGAGAAGAAATTCTTTCCCGTGTGTGTCGTCCGCGGTTAAGCACAACTGCGGATCACCTTTTAGGAACCACTGATATATTGTATGACGTATGATATACATTATACATAATGAGGTGCTCGTAGTTGACAACGGTTAGTGTTTACTGTTTACGAAAAGCATTCGTCGACTCGCTGTTTTAAAGCTATTTATGTGCATGCATTATTATACTATTGTATAATAATAAAAATAGGTGCTCAAAAAAAATTAATCACCATATAAAGACCTACTCCGGGGGTCGTACATCATGTACAATGTGTTCAGAAGCATATATGAGCGGGTGATATGGGGGGTCAGACCCCCCTCCAAAAATAGCCTTTTTTATTATTTTAATGTACAGGTCATAGGTTTAAAAATGTTCCTTCCATGATAATTTTTTTGCAACTGATCGCCCCCAAAGTTACGTTTATGCCGTTGAATGTATTTAATGTATATAAATGGACAATGTGGTAGTAGGTTCACATTAAATAGTTGTTTAAAAACATCTTTATTGATTTTCTCGGCCCTCACAGCCCATTTACACCATTGTCGGACATTGCCGAAACAGCATACTTAAATATACATATTATACCAACAAAAAGTCATTACCATTTTGCTTTTAAACTTCACAACTGGGAACCACAACCTGTCAATATACAATAGGCATACCCTATACAGGTATGCATTATTTATAGTATGCCTTCAACATATTATTATTATTATTATTATTATTAGTAGTAGTAGTAGTAGTAGTAGTAGTAGTATTTCGTATACACCATCGATCTTTTTAGTGTCGCGACCCCCAAAATAGGTCAAAAATAAAGTCAGTAACCTCACGACCCCCTCTGTAATAAATACTAATTTGAGTCTAATTATCAATTTTACCAGTTACAAATATTTTATTACTTATGGGACAAATAATCAGCATACGTTTGTTAGGGTCTATGGATAGATAAACTTTAAAATGTTAAACAAACACAACTCCATACAATTATATTAAATTACTAAAATTAAAATTACTTTCATAAAAATGTAATTATTTCTGACCAATTCATTGTCTATGGAATCGCGACTTAAGTTTGAGAAACTATGGTATACACAGTATGATACGTATCTGTACAGTATTACAGAAGTGGCGTAAACATAATTATTGTTTTTTTTTATCGGCGGAGATCAGTAGAAAAAATCCTAACCTGTGTACAAAACAGTGTTTTATAGCATGTAATATTATTTTAAAATGTCCAAAAAAAATGCAATGGGTGGCAATTATCGATCTGACCACTACATCTGCTCCCTTGTACACGGTTCTGTATTACAGTGCACATAAACATAAATGTATGATTATTATATATTATATATTAAACTTATTTTACAATTCAGTTCAATACAGACATAATTGATTATATATTTTTTTTAATATTTAAATTAAAAACAACAATTATCTTTATATTTTATTTGAGTCAAAAAATGTTTTAATAACGACGTACTCAAAAATGCTATACTTCTGAAGTATAACGAATGTACATTACATGGATCATAAGCATAAATCAAACAAATCATATGTCGTATTGTCACAAATTATGTATGATATACATTGATACATGGTACATTGAATTATTGACCAAAAACTGATATAGGTACTTCAATTTCTACAACTTCAATATCATCGGCTAATACTGAAGTGTATTGGTGCAAGAAATTAACTATGAAATAAGTTTAAAAATAAAAAAGATATCCATAAAGTAATATTGGTGAAAATATTTACACACCTAAATGTACAAAAAATCTATAATAAAATGTGATAATTACAATTTTATTTGTATACCTTGTAATAAAAAATAATATACAATATAATAATTATATTATTATACTGGTAACATTGATTATTTATTTATAGTTTAAACGTTAAAAATTAAATTACAATTTAAACTTCAATAAATAAAAAATATTACTAATAAGTAATAATAACTTCCATTTTAAGTAAAATTATATTCAATTGTTTTAGACATGTAATATGAAACGGAATACACACAAACGCGTACAAAACACACAACACTATAAACAATACAAATTTTTCTATTTAAACTTAGAGTTTAAAAATTTAACACAAAAGTCTCAATAAGTTTTTCTATCTTTTACAAAAAAAAAGTTTACCAGAAAGTTATAGCATTTGAAATTAGACATTGGATACTACTCCCATAAACTACCAATTTCTTAGGTTGTTTTCAAAAATAAATAACCGCATTGACATTTGAAATTTTCACCGAATTTTCAAATTATCATTTTCTTAATATTATACAATTTTAAAAATATTTTGATCCTTTTTAAGTTAGTTGTAGGCAAAAAAATGTTAGATTTTTTTAATTATAAATATTGAAAAAAAAATTTTCGTTGGATCAAAAGGTTTAAAATTTTAATACAAGGTTCCTCTTAAATTGTTATAATAGTTGAAAAATATTAAAAATACATAGACACACTTTTTTTTATAAGCATTTAAAATTCAAATTGACCAAAATTCATCAAAATATCAAACATTAACAAATTATTTTATAGTTAATAATATTATACTATAATATTATATTAAATTTTCAACTTTTATAGCTAAGGATTGAAATTTTAAAACAAGGTTTCTCGTAAATGGATAACAGTGTAACCAAAAAATCCAAAAATATATCAACATGGCAAAAATTAATCTAACCTACTATCTTTTACCTATTATCAATAATAAAATGAATTACTTTAATAGTAATAATATTATAAAATATACTTAGTAATATAGGTTGAGATTTGAAAATATAATATGAGATTTCTCATGAGTTGTTCTAACTTTCACCTAAAAAAAAAGTTCACCGGAAAGTCAAAATATTTTTTTTTATGGACGAATTAGACATTGGATATTTTACCGTAAACTAACGATTTTCTTATTTTGTTGCAATTCAAAAATGAATTACCGTAGATACTTGGAATGTTCACCAAATATTAACTTTTTATATGCATGATAAAAAATTGTTCACCTTTTTGATAGTTTTTAATACAATAATTAAATATTTAATAATATATAATAATATTTAATAATATTTTTTTTGTGTGTGTGTGTTGTGTACTCTTTTATAAATAATTTATAAAATATATGGTTTTTGTTAAATAATATACACAAATAGACAATTTTCTATTTTATTAGACTGTACTAGATGTTGAGTACAAATTATTCCTTATTAATAAAAATATAAAACAAAATTACATAAGGTTCATAATATATAAAATAAAAATATATATAATAAATGAGTATAACTGTTGTGTTTATTATTCTCAACTTTAAGTTATAAGAGGAAAATTAATAAGTAAATACCTATAGTGAGTACACCTGTTGCAGTGCTTGTCGTCTCATATATGTTTAAAGGTACAGTTATTTAGACACAATAATACTTAACAGTTACAATTATTATAACGAATTGTGAAGTCTTTCAAAAAATCACTACAGTGTATCGATAAGCTCTTGAAAACTTTCAATGTACCATTTTGATTTGGACTTTACTTCTTCTCGAACAACATTACCGCCGAACCCTAAACACAATAATTTTACAATATTGATAAATCTAAAATAGAGACAAATAATATAATTTGTTGGAAAAAAGAATTTAAAGCTTAAAAAAAAGAGATTTTAAAGTTCAGATTAAACATTAATATTGGTGGATCTGTGATTTTTTTTCCATTTTTCTGTGGTACGTATAATAAAACAATTTTGAAATTTACCGATGAATGCATCAGCAGGTGGAGATGCTTCTAAATCAGTTATTCCGTCTCCAATCATAAACAATTTTGTATAACCGTATTTTTCTTTTAACATGCGTATAACTTCAGCTTTACCACCATTCTTTGACGTAGGTTCTTTTTCATCAAATCCGGCATAGTCTCCTACAGATACAAATTTTATAAATAAATGAAATAAATATTATGTTCATTTTCATCTACATCATCAAAAAATTATGATTCTACATAATAATTATGATAATAGTGTTCATCAAAATGTAAACATGTATAATTTATTTTATAAGAATTTTAATTAATATAAGTATTTAGGTATATGATATAGATTAAAAGTGTCAAAAATAGTAAAGTAAATGTACATTGTAATTACTGACAAAATAAAACGGTAGGTATCATCAGTTGTAGATACATTGTATAAATAAAATAACAATAAATATACTGATATATATGTAGACCTACTACTATATAAAAACTTAAAAAAAAAAAACATTTAAAACATTTGAAACTCAAAACAATCAATAATGACAAAATTAAAATTATGATAAATGTTTTATAAAAATATTACACAAAATACTTTAACTAAACTATACATGCAGTGTAGGTATTCTATTTGAAATTATTAAAATTTTAATATTACCCCAAAAAAATGAAATCAAAAATGCATTTAGCAATAATGTACCAAAATATTGATGTGTGTATGTTGTTCATATTTAAACATAATAAATTATTATGCTATGTAAATATTAATCTCACCGTTTAAAAAGAACTTTAATTTATTGGCGTGTATGCGCTGTAGTGGAATACTTAGTTCGATAGCTATTGGTCCGATGAGTCCACGGAACCCGCCAGATATCAAGTACACCGGAATGTTCTTCTGTTGCAATAATTCAACAAGTTCCCTAGATGATAAATATTATCCTTTATACTCAACAAATAATTAACTTTAAAGTGGCTAATCAAGACTAACCGTACAATTTCGATGGAAAAAAATACGCCTAAACCATAAAATTGTTTATTTTTTTGTATACTTAATTGGTTAAATTTACTTAATGCCTGGAGTCAAATTGAACGGACGGTCTTTGATGAAATTTCGAATTTGTTGCAACGATGGTTTGATAATCTGAAGGCGAGCTGAAAGTGCTTCTCGAAAGTCCATCTTACCTGACATTGCACTGCTTGTTCTGAAATACAAAGTTAATTTTATTAATATTATTAATAGACATACAAATACAATATATATTTTTTTTAAATAATGCCGAAATTGTTCTATAATATTATACAAAGATGCGACTTCAGTGATTTCATTTTTTATAATTCAAGAGGATGGAAATAATGAGAAATTTGCCCAAAACTTAGTTAACATAATATGAATCACGTGTTTAATCTCATATAAATTTAGCATTTAATCAAAATAAGTCTTATTATTTTTTATTGCTGCACCATTACAATAGGTAACCCATCAAAAAATAAAATGACTAGACAAAAGAAGTTAAATAAAGAAGAAAATATACAATTTACTATTTATATTTATAATAGTTGATAAATTATGATTATTCATTAACTGTTTTTTACAATCTTTTATTTCTTAAATGCAGATTCACTTAATTGACATTTGGTCATGTTTAATATGAAATGCTTAAATTATAATTTCACGTTTACACATGTTTAAAATTATACAACGATGTTAAGCTTTATTATCCATACACACGAAAACGGCCAAACACTAAGAATTTATGCCATCTTTATGTAGACTTTTACTCAGACTATATAATGATATTGTATTCTACATCTACGTTTCTTTAGTGTTAAATAAGCATATACGATATACATTTTAAAATGAAAATAAACCGACAGTTTTTTATACGTTATAGCATATTTCAACAGTACCGTAAATATTTCTTACACTTTTGCCTCATAGCCGTTTTAACATCATAAAACTGATTACAGTGATACATTCAAATAGCAAAGTCATAAAAACAGTGATAATTATTAACAATCTTAGATAATTCAATAAAAACTACGATATTTTAAAAATGTACAATTTGAACGACCTTATATATACTTAGGTACACACCGTACCGGTACCTATAATACAACAATATGAATGCAGGTGATTATATTAAGTATTTATAATAAATAAAATGAATGATGAAACTCAAAACTTTTATGTGGCTTCTTAGTTCTTGACCTGAAACATTGCGCCTATAATTTTTAAATGGTTTATCAGTTGTCACATAGGCAGCTAGACTTATTATTAATTAATTTCATGTAATTTGTTTGATAGTTTAATACCATCGTATGATTTTTAAAGACATGTGTGTAACAAATTAATTAAACATCCACCCGATAAACAACGGTATAAATACCTAATTATTCAATTAAATTTTAATCAATTAACAGTAATCAAAACCTAATTTAACAATAAAATATTAGTACGCAAATAGATGAGAGACTATTAACATATTTTTAATACATATATAACAATGATGATTTATGAGTGCAAGAGTTCAGCTTGATTACCATTGATATAACAGTTAGAACTCGCAATTTAATATTAAATACATTATATATCTGCATAAAATTATTTCATTTAAAAAATAATACAAACATAATACAAAACATGAAAAAAAAATGGAAAATAATTATAATATAGTACCTAATACTAATTAATATTATACCATCTTGCATATTAGATTTTATATTAAGGAGATTGGAAGTGGTGATTTTCTGTCTTTGTTTAACACATGTGTAACATAGAAATTTAGACTTGTTCTATTTCCAACGTATCGATTGATCTACTAAAGTGATAAAAACACTGAAAACAAATGTGAATTTGTTGTAAAATCTACTTATACATTCCCACATTCTTGATTCTAATTTCTTCTAAATTTTAAATAATATGACAATTTATTAATTTCTACTTTTTAAATATAACTTTTTAGAATCAAAAATCTGAAAAAGACGATTTTAATTAGACTTGACGACAAATCTTTTTTCATAATTCTTATGACTTCACTGAATCATTCGGTCAATTTTAATAAAACAGACCTATATTTCTATGTTTTGCGTGTGTTAGACAAAGACAGGACATCACTGCTTCAAATCCCCTTATAATAAATAATTTTATAAATATTTATGCTATTAAAGAGAATAAAATACATTGTTTTCACAATTAATAAATAATATTCATACAATTTTTGAACTTCCGATCCTTTATTGCAAAATTTAGCAACTTCGTCAATTGCTTCCTCTTTTATAACTGTAGAATCCACGTCAAAACAAACTGCATCTGCATCACGCCAAAGATCTTTTATTGCATCAGTCATAATGCCTATAAAAAAAAAACTAAATTAATTTAACTAGTTTCAATACATAGGTTCTTAAATTTAAGTTCTTGTCACGCATGCACCGAAAATTTAATTTCCAATATTGGTTAAAGCGTTGAAAAATTAAATTTTTTCGTCCAAAACATCGAAGAAGAAGAGAACGTATCAATAAGTTTTGTCTAATTTATCAAATACTAACTAGTTGATATATGGGTTACTTCCGTACTGTTTTGTAAAACAGTTGAATGAATCTCGATACGGAAAAAGGTGCAAGAACAGTTCATTATGGATTACCACAATATAGGTATAAAAGCGGATTCAGAAGTAGCAGAGAAGTTACAAAAAATGTATATGTGGCTCGTGTGAGAAGGCAATTTCAGTCTTAAGGGAAATGCAGTATGTGCGGCACAAGTTACCCGCGAATGAAATAGCTATGTCTTACTGTCTCGCCACACAATATAATAAAAATAACTAAAAAAATATTCAACGAATTAACTTGTCTAAAATAATAAAAAAAAACTTTTTTGTGGTTCTTTAATAAGGATAACATAGATAAAATGTATGTTGCACATCACGAACAAAAGGAGTTTATCAATTCGTATTATAATTTAATGCCAACACAAAAAATAACTATATAAATAAATAATCTCTTAAAAAGTGAATGATACTTGTTAAATACCTATTTATTAAATATTAGTAAATTATAATTACAAATTAACAACAAGATTATATTAGAAGTGTCAATCAGTAAATAAATCTATATACATATTATGTACTATAAAACTATGTAATAATAAACTACCTTATTTCAAGAAAACGAATATGTTTAACTGAAACATGTTAATTCGAATTATTAAGTGACTAAACCCTTAAGATTGAATAGAATGGAATATTTACAACTAGGTAGACGGTAGTTAAAAAGTATTCTAGTATTTTTTTATTTTAATTTTCTTTTATGGAACTATATGGCTATGCAATATTGTCAGTATTAACAATAGAAAATGATACATTTATTTTTAGACTAATTTAACAATTCGAAGTCGATTAATTTACCATTTAAATTTGTAGGAACTTTGCAGCGCAATATAAAATTTAATTTTTATAACTGAATTTCGATGAAGACGACAATCATTTATACCAGAATATTATATTATTTATACATGCTCGATATTTACTGATAAACTAAATAACTAATAGTCGGTACTCGGTAGATATAAATATATAATATTACAAAATACCTTTATAATAGGTAATTTTAATTACTAATTATATAATGTAGACAATTAATTAAAATGTATGTATAATATATATGTATGTATATATAGGGGAAGAGAATCATCGACATTACAATTTAAATTTTCATGAATTTGAACGTATAGGTACGGTATATCCAAGTATCCAACCAATATTATGAATCATATTTATATTATTATACTTTTTATACTTTAGGTATACCTACACTAAATTAGAATCTAGAAATCGTAGTTAAATATAAATTTTTTATGACTAATTCCAATTTTAGCAATACTTATTTATAATTGCATTAATCATATAATAATAATTTTTATTGATATTATCATTTTAAAAGTATGTTGCACGAACATCGTCTGTTGCCTGTTCATTAAACATCGACCATTTATTAATTATCACTGGGACATGCTACAATTAGTCGATATAATGTTTATTTAACCTTGATAGTGATTAAAAAAATGTATATTAATAAGAGATTGTAGAATTAAATTTATTCGTTAAATCAAGATGTATAATTAATAATTACACATTAGACTGCAAACTGAAAGTTCAACGTTCGAAAAATACATAAAATGCCTGTTAGGTTAACGATACGATAATAATAAACTATGTATCAAAATGAATATATGGGATAACAATATTAGAATATTGTCGATCACTCAAATATTTATTTTTTTCAAATAAATCCAAATCTTTTATTTTGGAGACAAACAGTGAATATAATATATTATCGAATTTGACTAAAAATCTTATACAAAACAGCATCGACAACTAATTAGCATGTCCTATGTATTTAACGTGAAAATATATTAATATTTAAATACGTTTTAAACAAAAATAGATTCATATTAAGCGTTTTTATCGAATACAATAACAACTGATAATTAATCATAAAATCGTTCTACTCTCTTTCTACTTCTCAAAATTGTAATTATTGCATTTTGGAATAAAGTATAAAGTATTATCGAAAACTAAACATTCTTACTCAAAATGTGTGTATGTACCTGTAACCTATTGAATATGCGATGAAACAAGCAATCATTTTAACCTAACATAAATTTTTGAAAACTAAACATAAATGATTCGTTTTTACTATTTGTATTCAAAATAAATGAACAACACTCAATGGTAATTTTTTCTTTTATTTATTTGGTTTATAAAGAAAAAAGTATTGATTTCAACATATTGTACATCTAAAACAATATCGTATACTTTTGGGGTGAATAGATATAATACGTTTTTTTGTTACACAAGTCACATTTTTTTAAAAACTTGAAAATATAATTCAATAAATTAACTATAGGCTATGGTTCATAGTCCATAATCCATACCTAATATATTATTATAACTTTAACACTTTTCACTTTCCTCCCACACAATAGTTATATTATCTCGTTTATGGCTTCGCTATTGTCAGCCATAATCTGCTACTTCCCTATTCTTATATACTTTATCTTATAGACGCCGACTATTGAGGTGCTGCAGCGAACAAGCATCTTATGACCCATTCTATGGGGTGCGGAAATGAATAAAAAAATACATAATATTGTATGCCACGTGGCATTTGGAAAACCCAGTGCCCAGATTTTTACTCTTCCCCCCCACGTGCAAGCTCCATCTTAAGAACCTCTATATAACCTCCAGTATATTCTGTTTGATTGTCCTTCCCTCTTCAGTTTAAGATTCTTACTTATTCCCATTCTCTGTACCGTTGTGGTACTCTTATTTGACCACAATTTTCTCCTATGTTATATTTACTCCCCTCCCACCCCAATAATTTACCTTATAATCTAGCTTTCCAAACTAAATTAATGACGATTTTCACAATTTTTTTGTTATACTATTAATTGTTAATTTATAATAATTCATAATAAATTATTACATATTATCGCTATTACCATAATTGATTTGCTATCATTACTATACAGTTTTTTTTTAAATAAAAGTTTATAATATAAATATAAAAACTATAATATTTAAAAAAATTTAAGTAGTTTGTCGACATAGTTTTATAATTCCATAATAACGTTTAGTTTCAAATTTGTTTCCTGTATATGCGCACTCATAATAAATGGAGGATATCGCTAGGATTCACCCACTGTCTTAAGTCAACGCGAACAACTACATAGATAAATTATAAATAATAGAATTTATAATCTATTCATATCAATTCCAAATATATTGTATCTCGTACTACATTGTTAAAAAATGATCTACCTATAAATATGATTTTAAAGTATTAAAATATAAATTAACAAAGAAAATTTAAGAATATTTTATTCAGTGTAAAACGTATCAAAGATGATATCTATTAGGAATTTTAAAATGTGTATGTACGAAAATTGATCCATTTTTACATTTTCCTTTTTCGAGAGGACCTTGAGATAAGTCTCAATGAATTTTCGTGATGTTAAAAAAACTAAGACGCTTTATAAATATCGTATACCTATATTGTATATATATATGCTGCACACACATGGATTATAATTGTATACGATATCCCGACTATATTATGTTAGGTTTAATAAACATTAAGTGTCTCCACATGTATAAACTGTTTGAAAAAATAGACAATACTATAAAACGTATATTTAATGTAGCCTATCACATATAGTTCGTTGTGCACTCACGCAAGTCTCTTATGTAGGTTTCCAGCAGTTTAAATACTGTGTAGTATTACAGATGGCACGCGTAAATATTAAAAATACAAGATTACAGCGCATACGAGCATAAAGCGAAATACGTCAATACTCTCAATAGTCAATACTACATTAGGTATACATTAAAGTATAATACATACAAAACTTGCACAGGCATCACACTACAGGTCAAAGGGTGTCTCCCCTTGTTTACACTCGTTCCTTATCCTTACCCGGTCGCTTACACAATACTCGACCCGTCTTCTACCTACATTAATATAAACTTTTTATTTTCTGCATCGAATGATGCTAAATATTAAATAGTTCAAAGTATAAAATATTTACAAAGAATAAGTCCAGAAATTGGCGAGGTAAATCAGATAACTATGAAACACGAAAAGAAACATTCCACCATCACTGTGATCCATGTTCAGATTTTTCTTATTATTTATCAAATTAATTAATAGTTTTCAAGTAAAATTATTTCACTATAAAAATGTATCATTAATAATCACCTATTCCACACTGTGAAGTGGTTGAATATTTTCAACAATTTGGTATATTATTATGATAACGTGTTAACCGCACAGTTTACATGAAAAATAGTGACATTGTTAGTACTACCTTAATTGTAGTTCTTCACATCATTGGCATTCCAAAATTATTAATGAGAAGAAATTCGATAGTGTGGTATTATATAGGTACATCGAACTCTACAATACTTAACTATATATACTTTTGTAAATTTTGTAAAGACAAAGAAATGTGTTATGCTTGTTTATCAAACCGTCTTGTACTTACTATAATACCTGCATATAGGTACACATATTATCATAAACTAAAATACAGTACCTAATACATATAGATACGTATTGAACCGAAATTCGTGCAAAAATGGAAAATTGAATTAGCATGCCTACGTATCAGTGGCGCCATTTCAATTTTTTATAAAAGTCAAACGTAAAATCACAGCCCATATAACTGAATCAAAAAAAAAAAAAAAAATTAAATCAGAATTCTTCGCTTCTAAGATTATTTATACTTAAATTTTTATCTAGATACAATTGCCATCTTGAATAAGTTTATAAGTGTGCGAGACAAAAACAGCCTCATTTTATAAAAATACGTGGAGGCGCTAAAGAATTAAGGTACCTACCTCAGTGGCGTCCTTTTATATTTTTCAAGAGGTATCGAACAAATTAGATTTCAATATATGAAATACGACTGCTAAAACTTTATTGAAAAATCAAAAATTTTTAGACATAGATACCTCTTATTATAAAGGTTTTTTCAAAATCATGGATGAATTTAAGAGTAATTATTTTGTTTTTTAGAATTTTTATATTAGGAATAGTATTTGCGTCTACATATTTGAACTAAAACACTATAAATATTAACTATCATCGTGACAAAAGTTCTCAGTGCTCACACAATATTATATTTTCTCAAAATTAAAAAAATATTATAGTCACGTTATATTACCAACAGTAGGGCGGGTCCAACAATCGGACTGTTTTTACAATCAGACAGGGGTAAATATGCCCACCTTGTCCCTCTCAAATGATGCCATTTGTTACGCCACTGTTATGTGTACCATTATTTATCCAATATAAAAAACGAAAGAAAATAATAACGTAATGCTAATTGAATTTTTAAGAAAAAAATCATCTTACGGATTCGCGGTATTCGGAGGCTGAGTGTGGGCGGGCGGCGGTGGTCGGTCGTCGACGGCGTGGTGCGCGCACGTAATTCTGTACCAATAATATTACTATTACAGCACAGCCGAAGGGCAACAACTAAACAAATGACGACAGGTATAGCGTGTACGGTTGACGGCGTACAATTGTCTACAAATACGATATCGATATTGTCTGCGGTATCGCATATGAAAACGATTAACGAGTAGAAAACCACAAAACTCGGCGGGTGTAGAAGTAATGATGATAATAATAATGTATACTACCTGCCGCGAACAGACGACGTCACACGTGTAGGATTGCTGCACGCGGTACTGCCACCGCGAGAAAACGTTTGAACTCCGTGGACCACGGTAGTGGTTGTGGTCGGCGGCGGCGGCTTGCTGGCGGCGAAAGTGTTGTACCGGAGGGGAGTGAGGGGAGGGGGAAGGGTGTGCTCGACGGCCGCGAGTTCGTCGTCGGGTTTTCGGCGTACCTAATCGATTTCTGAATAATAATAATAATATATTATGTTAAAGCCATTAAACAATACGATTCCGAAAATCGGTTGTGCTGTGCGGCAGCGGTAGCTTCTGCGAACGGAGACGTCTGTCCGTCTGGCGGGGAGGGAAGGCGACCGCGCGCGAACGGAATTCGAGAACGGTCGTTCCGAATCGCGTCGGATCGACGAGGTCGAGTTCAAGACGCCGGCCGAGTTTCGTCCCGAATCACATGACACACACGTCTCGCGCAGTCGCCGTATCCCGACTGCGTGGTGGGAGCAGTGTGCTCGAGTGAAAATGTAAGCGCCACGCACGAGATGGCATAATAATAATACGTAATATTGTATAATATAATATTATTGTTGTATACAGGTATTGGTTTATACGTATAATAGTCGCATATTCATTTTTAATTGTAATTTGCATTATATAATAAGACTGTATAATATGTGCTCCAATAAATAATGTGTAATTAAAAAAACGATTCTTAAAAAAGAGAACACTCATTTTATCTAAAAGCATTATCGTTTTTGGAAATATTATTTTTAGATAAATTTAAAGTCTTTAGAAAACAACATTTTTTGAAACGAAATTTTATGTTTTACTAATTATTTTCAATCGTTTTTAAAGATTTTATTTTTTTTTAATAAAAATAAACATTTAGAATTTCAATTTTCATATTCCGAAGCGTCATAGTCTTCTGAGAATTTCAATACATAAAAATCAAATTTCGAGCTAATAGTTATTTAAAGTTTAGACAAGCACTCCAAACTAGAGAGTACTGGAGGTAAACCAACATTCAGTTGAGTAGGTAGTAGACATAGGCGGAAATCTATTAAAATTTTAAAACGCTAACATCCTCCTTCTCAGTTCACTCTTCCGATTTCCGCCAATATTAGAAGTACCATAATTCACTCCGTACACTAACTTTTAAATACTTATAGTTATAACTTATAACTTATTAAATAATCGGTCGAAATTTGATTATTATAAATTTAAATTCTAAAAAAAAAATCTGTTTTATAATAAAAAGTTAAAATAGATATTATCGTTAAAAAAAAAAATGGTAAAAATCAAATTTTTTCATAAATGTCATTTTGTCCGAATCATGTAAAAAAATATTTTTGAAGACGTTTATTAATTTTGTTAATGAGTGTTAACCAACGCTGCTAACAACTATAGAGTATATTATAGGTATTAAATATTTATGCCTTTAAGTATATGGCTATATAGATATATCACATAGTATACCTATACTACTCACTCACACCGTAAATGTCGTGTTATTATATATGGACACTGGACAATATAGCTTATTATTATAAAATATAAAAAATAATCTGCTCTGTTACCAATTAGGTATAAAGTATATAATAAATATAAACTTCAAAAAACACAACAAGAAATCCTTACATCTTCAATAAAAACAGTTAACACACACATTAAATGTACAAAAAATAACTGATCTCCGTTTAAGTAGGCAGGGGCGTATATAAAGGGAGATGTGGGGGTCAATCCCTGCCACAGACCTTTTTGTTATTTTAATTGTCAGGCACCTAGGTTTAAAAATGTTTCCTCCGCGATAATTTGTTTGCAACTGATTCCCCCCTCTCCCCATCGGTCCATAACCTTATTGACCATCGTTGATGTCATAAATATGTAAGAAAAAAATAAAACAATTAAATAATTTTTATATTTAAAAAAGTATTATTATAAAACAAGGATGGCAAATCCATAGCACGCGTGCCTGAGATGGCACGCAAAAAACAAAAAAAAATTAAAATATTTATATTATATTTTATTTTTAATAATAAACAGCAACAAAAGTATATATAATGTTTTCCATGATTTAGTGATATACTCAAAAAAAAAAAAAAAAATAATAAAAAAAAAAGTTAATTTTTGGTAACGTAGCTTCGAAAAAATTTTCCACCCCTATTATAAAACATTGTTACAATAAAAAATGTTCACTCAAAAACAATTTACGCGAAAATGTTGATCTTTACCATTATCAATACATAATATTGAAAATCATTAAATCATTCGCAGTAATTTATTAATAGTTATTTTATCATACAAACACTCAAGATGACGACATATTGAAATTATACACATCATGAAGGCTTCCAAATTCCACATTCGATTAAATACATTAATAAAAAAAAGTTATATAATTAAATAACAGGTCAAACTGTCAAAATTATATAATACGCCAAACTATTAGTATATTAAAATTAGAAAAAAATGATTAAAACAACGACAGAATGTCACAATGGCTATACAAAAACCTAGCGCAAAATAACTTTTTATGCGATACAAGAATATTATAACCGTTATCGAGCTTAGCGTCATTTTCAGCATAAAATATTAAATCATATTGCAATAATTATAATATTATGTATAACGATAATATCGCTATTATTCAAATTATATAACGATGATCCGGTTTCCACTTTACCGTGCGTCGCGTAGAGTTGAATAGGCATCTACCTATAATGTGTCACCAACAAATTTTTACCTCCGTAATATATGGTAGCGGCAATGATGATGTTTGGTTATTTAGGTGAATTACTACCTAGTCAATAATGACATAGACTATTTTGCTCAGTTATTAACAATATTTCCTAGCCATTTATGGTAACTGTCTCGGGCAATGATGAAACATTCATAATATTTTATTATTATCTTGTCATGATCGTAAATGTCTACAAATGTCATCGTTCTAGCAAATACAAATAATAATTAGGTATTACCTATTAGTTATTACTTATTTGAATATGAAAGACATATAAAACCAATAGGTATTATGGTGCATTTTTGTTTTCTAATTTCAATAAAAATAGACATATTTTAAGATTTAAAATAAATATATAATTTATATTTTTATTATCTACCTAGCAATAATAATACTATCACACAAAGGAATTATGAAATGTTTTAACTCGTTTTCTTCTTAAATCTATTATATTAACTAAACCCCATTACCAAACTTGTACCTAACGCACACAGTCACAACCAAAAAAGTACAGTCAAAGTGTCAAAGGTAAATCCAAACAGTGATAACTTTATATAATCTAAACCCATACCTACATATAAAATAAAATAATGATTTAGATAATGACGACGGTGATCATTTTAGATTATTAGGACGTGATCATTTTTGTTATCATAATATGTTTGTAATTTCAACAATATCAATAATCAATATATATATATATATATATATTTGTAACACTGCCAATTTATCAAGTCAATGATATGTAAATTATTACAGATTACCAATATTTCCTAAAATGTCTAGTCTCCAATGATATTAATTTTAAGACTCGGAACTTCATGCACTTCTGTCGAAAAAAGTACAAATATGCTTTAAGGCTTTAAAATGCACCTTTTTTTTTTATTTATTCACAATTTTCATAAATACAAATATTTTACTAAGAAATTTATAATTTATAATTTTATAATTTTTAATAAATATTTATTATATTAATAAAAATTAAAAAATGTAAAAGTGTGTAATATAGTCTAACTACTATCTTGACGAAGTACCTCCAATGGGAGGTCTCTTTACTCCGTTATTCCAGTGCTATTTATTATTATATTAATTAAGCTTATTGTTCAAATTTATAACAGATTGCTAAATAAAGTATTATGTTAAAAAAAAATACATTAATAAAAACGGGAAATTCTATGTCAACTAGCGATTTGAAAAACACGATACGTAATGAAAACTCTCAAAATAAATAATCCTTAAAAATATTTTTACTATTAACAAATTTCCAAATTGTTCTATCAACTTATCATCAAATATACTCTAAAAAATGGCAAAGTTAAAAAACATGCTCTTAAAACAACAAAATCACTAAATATGCACTATTTATAAACTTTTAATATTTTCTTAGTAGTGTCGTGAAACCAATTGCAAACCCGTTACCAAGCTTACTTAGTAATAAATCTAATAGCCCTCAAAAACATGCAAATGCAACAACTTCCGAGCTCTAGATATTACCTAGTGATTGTTGACAATATCTGAATTTACATGATTGCCGCTAACAGAAATACAGACACAACACGGTGTACTATATAGTGGAAACCTGGCTTAATACATAAGTACAGCTTTAACCGTTCAAATATGAAACTGTGATAATATTGTTACAAAATTAATCATTAGATATTTTATAATATAATAATAATTACATTGTATATGCTTAATATATTTCTGTAAATCAATCAAATATTTTAAAAATTGATTAATTTATTGGAACTCACACAGTTAAAAACAAAAGACTAGGTATTGAAATCAAATGCCTTGAACATTATATCAAGTTGGTAGAAATACATTTAATAAATGTAAGAGATTTTTTCGTTTTTGTAACCATCTAACAAAAATGATAGAATGCACATTTTTTAAATTCTAAGTGGAGCAATAAAAGTATTGATTTCACAATGATGTGCTTTTTTAAAAATTATTTTATTAATATTAATTTTTTTGTGCCTGTCAATTTTCAATAATATACTATTAGTATAATATAAGCTGAACGACCATCTACACCTTAAACCATTTTTCGTATGCAATGATTTATCATTGAATTCAAATTTAAAACATCCATAGAGTGATCTACTCAGTGACGAGGTACACGGCTCCTACTGAACCTACAGCTACTGGTTACCTTATTTCCTCTTTTTTAATTAAATTTGTTCAATTACTTTTGGCGGAATTGATCAAGGTATAAAAATATAGACCACATGCGACTATAAATTTACTATATTTTATTGTAGTTTTAAATTCAAACAATTGTTTTGTAACTAAATTATAATATAGACATTAGTTAGCTACTTCAATTTCTTGGATCACATAATATTTTAAATACCTCGTGATCGTGATTCATGAAGCATAAATAAATTCTAATAACTATGTCATGTTCATGAATTAAATTATTATCAACCAAGTTAAGTGTTTTCACCAAACAAACATTAACCTATACCTATTTAAAGCTAAATTTAAAGATTATAATATATAACTATAGCTAGTAATGTAGGTACCTATGTTAATTTTTATAATTAAACAGATTATAAAAAATACTAGTCCCTTTTATTTCTTTATAATTTAATTACTAATAGTATCATAAATTGTATGCATAATGCACACAACTTCAGTTTACATGAACTACAATCCATAGATAACATATACATGGATAGGCCATGTATTGTGATATTCAAGTGTGTTTAAAGAGCATATCTACTAGTTACCTGTAAAGTGGTTGTGTGCAATGAGATTGTCAAAAAAAAAAATGATAAATATTAAAATTAATTGAATTTTTAAATTTATATTCAAACTTATACACAAACCATAAAAGGGGTTTGTGTTCAGTTGCGATGTTACATTGTTACAGATCACATGTGATCGATAGACGATACGCAATGGAAACGAAGAATTTCGTGATTGTTCACCATACAGCAAATTTAGTACACGACGAGCTCATGTAATTCTTGTATTTAATTAATATATTAAATATTGATACATAAATATTTGATTCTTGTTATTAAATTATATTTAATTACCTTATAAATAATTTCTATTAAGCTTATTTAAAATAACAATAAAACAAAATATTACTACTGTACACTATATTATACAATATTTATTACTTTTATTTGGAACATATAAGTTTTCTTTCTACTTAAACAATTAAATGCAAGTATAATAATATTAAGATATTTTTAAACCATATTATTTTAAATTTTTTAAAAAGTATATGTTTTTCTGATAGTTATGTATAATTATTTGTTGACGGTGTGTTCGAATCGCTTAATCTTTACGTAAACATTTCATCATCGGAGTCTATACATTCCATCAATGGATCAATATTTTTTCTTCTATTTTCTTTTAATTTATTCATCATTTCTGATAAAACCGACTGAATGTTGAATATATCGAGACATTCTGTATCTTTCATGATTAACAGCTTTTGAATACAACTATCCAAAATCAGGTCTGCTTCATTTGATGGATTATCTGGTAACGTCTATATAACAGAGTACCATTATGCAGTAACAATAATATTTTAATAGGTACCTAATTACACTATTACAAATTGTTTGATTACCATTTTAGTGTATTAAACATAATATATTCACACGTTATATTTTGATACAAAATTTATAATTTTGGTGGGCATCTAACTATCAACGTAAAAGTACCTAATTATAACTATTTAGGTAACTAGTCCAGACGTCTGTTAAGGAATTTGTACAGGAGTTTTATTTCTCCCTAAAAATCTCATTCACTTCTAAACGAACAGTCGTTGTGTGTACACGTTATATTTTATGCTCCACATTATTACGTAAAACTCAGTGTCTTCTTATAGTCAAAAGTCGATTTATATATCAACAGAATCGTCATAATATGACACTTTAATTTACATGTATATTACTTAACTAAAGGTAAAAACCTTACCTCCTTAATCTTTAATCAAAATCAAAATTCGTTAAATGATAAAATAATATTAATAATATATTCATTTGAAAATACAAATTGTATTGCAAATCTGCAATCGCAACGGCGACTCGTTTTTATCTCGCGACGGCATGGATCCGTTATCTCGTTTATTAATTGTTATTTATTATTAATCCGCGATAAACACGCCTACTAAACACTCATAAAGGTAAACTAATAATAACGTTTCATTGATCTTTATACTAAAATCACGTATACAGAGCGAATCAAATATTACCTTATCTCAGAACATGAGTTAGATACTGAACCATTATAAATGTTGCTTAACGTTCTAGGTTACCTATCCTATTGCAACATGTCACCAATCACATTTCTCCAGACTTAAACACAAAATGCTAAAAACACCACTGAAACTGCAATAATATAGAACTCTACAGAAGATGAACCAATCAGGAACCTTACTGTCAAGCCAACATCTTCAATATTTATCGTGGCGTAATAAGTAATTCTATATTTCAACGTCTTATTTTTCTAAAATTAATAAAGCACCAAAGGTGATACATTTCTTTGTGAAAGTTTAACAAACGTTATAAAATTA
Organism: Pentalonia nigronervosa; assembly: GCA_014851325.1. Lineage (NCBI taxonomy): Eukaryota > Metazoa > Arthropoda > Insecta > Hemiptera > Aphididae > Pentalonia > Pentalonia nigronervosa. The sequence goes on along the minus strand of JACXSJ010000823.1, from coordinate 27,878 downwards.
TATCAACCAAGTACTGCAAAATCATATAGGATAGCATTAAATTCCTTCAGTTTATCAAAGAAAATTTTATTATGTATTAAATGAAAAACAAAAGAGCTTTAAAGTGATGATTATAGAAACCTGAATCTATTGATCTCAATTCCCAGTTGATGAGTGATGAGTGATAATGACATAAAAATGAACTAATCAAAGGTCGCCACGCCAAAAATTTGTCTAATGTCATATAGAAAAAAACACTAAAATAGCTTTTCCTCTTTTCTTCTAAAACTGAGTTTTTATACCCTGCTCATATAATGACAAAGATATTTTTAAAATTCACAACTTGTGTTATGGTTGATTTTGTTATATAATTAAAGCTGAAGAACCTAGAATAAATCAACAACTAGTACAATGTCTCCGATTTCAAGGATACGGACACCAAAACGTATTGTAACCATGCACCTAAATGTGTTCGCTGCAACGATCTACACTTGTCTACTTCCTGTCAAAAACTGCTTAATCAACTAGCTAAAGGTGCACTGTGTGATGGTAATCACCTCGCTAATTAACAAGGTTGTCCCAAGTATAAAGAAATTTAATCTACACGTCAAACTAGAAAACCACAAGACAAAACACACAAATCTCTCCCTTCCCGCCAAGTAAAAAATATAAACCTTAATCATGCAACTATTTCAATCTCGATCACAAATTCAAAAGTTTCATATTATAATATGACTAAATCCAATAATTGCAATAACTTACCGTTTCCAAATATAACTATCAACGATATGATTAACACTCAAATAAATTAACTTCTTTTCTCAACGACTTAAAATCCATAATTAATCCCTTATAATCTGTCTTCTAACTTCTGTTATTAAAAAACTTCTAAATGCCAAATACATATGTATATAGTATATAGTATATATGTATATAGTATAACATTGATCATGCTATCACTCATAACAATATATAAATAATAAAATAATATACAATATAATAAAATCCCAAACAGCGTATACATAGTACATTCACGTACATGCGTATAGTATAACATACATCTTGTATATAACATTAACAAATTAACAAATTAAATTCTTGAATATTAAGTGTCACGGTCACCCCTTCAATAACGTCGTCCAGTTTAATAATGTAAATGTCAGTATTTTTACTTATTGTATAATCAATACAGATTGTAAATAAATATTATTAATAATAATTTATTGATATTTATTATTAACGTAATAATATTATTTTTAAAGCAGTAATTATGACCCAAAATCAATAAAATATGTTACGAGTGCTGTCAAATGAGCGAGCCATCGCTCAAATGTCATGTATTGTATACATTTATAAGTATACGCGATCACATTTACTAATGTATACCTATACTCATTTTTTTATAGTTTGTAAATAAATGTTTTTTTTATAAAAAAAAAAAATAATTTAAAATACAGGTGAGTAAATAGTACGAAGAGAAATACGTAATGTATAAGTATAATTAAACATAAAATATTAACGATAAAACGATTATTGTTAATAGCAATTAGTAGTATAATAGCATTGAGTATTATATACCTACTGTACAATATATATTCAATGATATTAATAACGCTATGAAATTACATCTAACATTCAATAATTAAAATATCCGAATCACTTATGTTTGAAATTTGAATGTGGTTATCTTATTTATTTTGATGTAGTTTAGATTCTATTTTATATCATCAAAACAAATATTTTAATTAATTTGATTATTTATATTAAACACCTAGGAACATTATTTATTAAAATTAAACAGATAATTTAATTTGAATACGGTTATAATAATTAATGGCCTATAAAGATGCTTAGAATAAATAACCAAAATGTTTAATTAATTGTAAATTCTTTACCTTTAATTACTTATATTAATTCTCATTTACGGTGTAATAAGTTTTTAAATTAACTAAAATATTAGAACTTTATTGTATTAAATGCAATAAAGTTACATTACTTACTGTTCTAGTTTGACGTAGACATTTTTCAATTTCTGTAGCATGTTCGATTAAATGTTCTGGCATTTTTACATCCCTAGCCAAGGTTAGTCCATAGTCATCAATATTTGTTACTCCTGGGCACAATTTATACGTATAAGTCAATCCATCTGAAGAATCTCTCGTAGGTAATGCCTCCATATGATAACTAGAATAATACATATACAAAAATACAAAAATAGTACGTTAATTCTTATATTTCAATAGATGAATATAGAATATGAGGTATGTTCAAAAAATACTTAGACTAAAATTCTAATTTAAAAACTGTTTATATTATTGGTAATATTATTACACCAAAATTAACTAAAGATAACTTCCAGTATTCTAGTGAACAATTAAAGTTATTATCTACTTATCTCAAACCAGTCGTTGACAGACGATAGAAAGTATTCAAAGTTAGATGTACCTATTGCATTTTCATGATTTTCACAGGAAAACACACGTGTATTAAATTTTGTTTTAAAATTGTTAAAAAGAAGCCATCAAGACATTTGAATTGATTAAGTTAGTTTTCAAAGATAATGTTTTTACCTGGTTAAAACTTCTAAAAAAGCCCGGATGAGGGTGATCATGGGTGAACTTCAATATAACAAAAAAACAATATCATTGATCTTGTTCGAGAAAAAAATGAAAACGATCAACAATTAAGTAGACGATGAAGTTGGTACATCATTTGATTTTAACTGACGACTTGGGCATAAAAAGCGTGATATAAGTACTCAAAATAAGTGCCAAAATTGTTAACAGGTGACCAAATAGAACATCGCATTGTAACAGAAAAGCTAAAGGCTCTTTCCTTTGAAGAAAATTAAATATGTTTATAGAAGTTTCAAATCCGTTGGAAGCACAAGCATTATTTAGTGTATTTAAAAGACACTATTTTGAAGTCGATCTATTTAAATAAGCTATAGGTACATTTTAAATATAATTTATAAACAATTTTATCTGTAATTTTTTTAACACATCTTGTATGAAAAGGCCATTATTTTTTCTTAACAACAATCATTGATAATATTTTATCATAATGTGGTGTTCAAATCTAACTACATTTTAAACTTCTCATCAAAAAGTTGAATTTATATGAAAATATATCACTGTTTAGTTACTTGAATACATTGCAGTATAAGTCTTGAAGTTTAGTTATCAAAATACTGTGCGTAGCAAAAAATATAAAAGCACAAGATTGCATAATGTATTCACAAATTGCCCATGCTAAACTTGATCCTTCTTCACAAGAAGTAGCTCGACATAATTCATCAATAATTACTAAACTATGATTTGTAAGTGAAGGAATTATGCAATTTAATTCTTTTATCTGAAAAATACAGTTTTAACATCAAATATTATAGGAAAATAAGTCTAAACTTATTAAACTAAATAATTACAATTTTTAATGACAAAATTATTAACTTATTATAAAATAATCGATTATAGTTTTCTTTTAATTGTTAATTTATTCAAAATAATAATAATGAATGTTAATAAATAATAACTAATAAATTCGTGGCTATAAAGTTTGAGTAATCAAAGTGTAAAGATTATTCTATGTAAAAAATTATTTAGACAAAAACTTTAAAATAAATAGATAAATTGTTCGTAGAAAAATATTGCTAGTAAACAATGTTGAGTTTTTGGTACCTACTCATTTTTATATAATGCTGTACAGCTATATAATAATATACATATTAGTATTCAGTAAGTAAAATAACTACAAGTATTATTATATCTACAAATAAATATATATACATTAGAAACACAAACACATACACATTAATTATAAATATTATATTAGATAAGTAAACATATTCAAGTTGTATCAGCAAAGGATGTGGAAGTACAAGTTACAACTAATTAAATATTCAATTGCACAAAAATGTATATCATGTATTGTGTAAGGTTAATTACTACAATAAATTTATGTTATATTGTATTGTTATTTTTTATGCAAAATGAATACGTTGAGTTTTACATTAAAATATACAGTGCATATTAAAAATACAATACTTCTAAAACCCAAGTAGAAGCATTCGATTCTATGCTGTCTCCAAAACCAATTCTCGTAAACAATCGATCACAAATACGAAACTGAGCAAATGTTGCAGGTACAAAACATCCGATCTGGAATTTTAGATTTATTAAAATAGGTACTTAAATAGATACTATAACACAATTATTATTTTTATAATGTTTTAAATCATTAGGTATATTTTTGTCTCAACCTACCTGAGCAATAATTTGTAATAATGCCACTTGACGTATATAAATGCTTTTGCCACCCATATTAGGTCCAGTAATAATGTTTAAATTCCTATTAGTTGAAGCAAACTAAAATCATAAACAAAATCAAAAATTTAATAAAATATCATCAAAATTTAAAAATAGATACGTTGATCATCGAGCCTAGTATTTTTCTTCCCTATGATAACGAAACACGCAATAATAATATACTTTGAAACACATACTTACTCTATACTCGTAAATTTTATTTAATATAAAAATATAAAAATTTTAATGTATTTTTATTTAACTTTAATATATTTAGTACAGTAATTTATTTAATTATAGTTAAAACTTACAATATCGTTATCAACGGGTACAACTGAATTAATAATATCTAATATTGGATGTCTAGAACTTTTGATATCCATATATTGTCCAAATTTTGGTCTAGTTAATCCTGAACGCATACTATATTGGGCGAATGAAAGTATTAAGTCTAAATCAGCAACACCATTACACAGGTCGTATATACAACTAATATACTTTCTTAGCTCTTTTAGCATTTCATTTAATATTCTAAATAAAATAAATATTTATAAATTTTAATTCGATTAAGGTAAAAATTTTAACATTGAAAAATTGTAAATTCATTTAACTTACGCATTAGTCAACATTTCTACTTCATTTAACGCTTGTGTAATACGGATATTTAGTACTAATAAATCTTCTGTTGTAAATTTTAGAATATTTTTTACGCATTCAACCTACGAAAATTTAATTCATTAATATAAGTATTATTGAAAGACGATCAGTACAAATAGAACATAGTAAAAATACTTGGTGTAATTAATTTATTTAATTACTACACTACTATAACATATACTATACTACTTTAATTACTACTATATTTAATTTATTAATTACTTAATATTAATTAATTAATTTTAAACAAATACAGATAATATAATAGTAGTATTTAATTATTACTATATTTATTACTTATTTAAAAATAGTTTTTCATTCATCGTAATATTTAGCAATTAACTTACATTTTTACATATACTCGGAGGGTGTTTGACATTGAAATTTTTAATATTCTTTAATTCGACCTGAACATGAAAACCCCTTTTACATGAATTTTGTGGAAACAAATGTTCTGTTTCTAATTGTTTACCTAAAACTTTTACTTTATCTAAAACATTAGATTGTATGTTTATACCAGTGAAACATAAATAGTAGTTGATTATATAATATATATGTAACAATTGGGCATTGGCGGTTATTGAGAGAAGGGTTCAGTGGCTTAGTTCCTCTAAAACTGAAGAAAAAAATAATTGTAATTTTTTTCCTTACAAATATTTTCCAAAATGTCTTTTTTATTCAAGTATTATACAGATTATTATCTTAGTAAAATTGGTTGTTTAAAAAATCAAAATAACCGGAAAAACAAAAGAAAATTAAGGGAATTTTTTTTATATAAAACCAGTTTTTGAATTAAATCTATTTTGTGTTTTTGGTGTAGCTTAAAAATGAAGAATCCTAGATACTTGGCATTTTCACCAAATAATTATATTTGCATTTTAAATAATTTTAATATTTTTTAAAAAAAGTTGACATTTTTTGAGATATTTATAAACATTTGGCACTCCATATCTACTGTACAATAGAACAGTTATTTACTTTTTTTAATCGGATTTAGGTATTTTAAGTTTTTAGCCCTCTTTCCTACCCCTCTCATCAATAATTATTCAACGTTTGTATTCAGCCATATAAGTACCATGAAATTCTTTTATTAACTCGCTATAAATGGTGCGGGCAACGTCTAGTAAAGGATTTAAATTTGATTTAACAGCAAAACATCGTTGAAACTGAGATTGTGAAAATCCTTTTGATCTAGTAGACTCTTTATTTATAGTTATTTCAATTATTTCTAACATTTTTGAATATCCAGAATTTGATAATGTCTAAAAAGAAGAACAGTAATATTCGTTATAAAACACATTTGTTTTTATAATTTAATCACAAACAAACCTTGCGTATAGAGGAAATGTATTCAGATTTGAACGGTTCTAAAATATCCACAAGGACTGGCAATGCTTCTAATGTAGTTTTTAATAACAATGTATAATTTCCTTGTAATTTAGATAGCTGTTGAGTATTTTTGGAAACTTTTGTACATAACCAATACAACTGTTCAACATCAGTAAATTTTTGGATTACATTCTAAAATAAAAATGTCTTAATTATAATAATGTGTATTTATAAACTATTATTCACAATATTAAAAAAAAATGAATTTATGAATATAATATATGCTATAAATAATAAGTAATTAATAATTAATTACTTTAAGTAAAATAAAGTTTTGTTCTGGGCTGCTTAAAATTTCTTCTACAGCTTCTTGGCGATTATGTATCAACAGAATATCACTAGAGGGTTGAAGGATAGAAGACCGGAGTCTTCTTTGACCTCCAATAGTAGCGCACCGGTTTAAAACTTCAAACAGTGTATTTTTAGCTTTTAATGAACTATTTAATACTAACTCTAATCTCAATGCTGTATTTGCATCTATAAGAAACCAAACATTTATTTTTTTTTAATCTGTTCTATAATATTTCAAGAATCTACTTAACAGCAATCGACAATGGGTGTGATATAAAATTCCAAATTCTTATCTGTGACAGAAAACTAAGGCGCATACTAAACCCAGTAAAAACCCTTCGTGCCTTCCCCATGGAAAGTGCACTGAAATTCTTTTTTTTTATTTAATTTGATGATTAATACATTTTAAAATGTTTATGGTATTGTAAATGAATACAATTTACTATATTACTTATATATACTACTATAATATAGCATTACTATAGTACTATATTACTAGTACCATAAAAATAAACATATAATTAAAAACTATAAATATTATAACTTGGTATTACTAATCAGATCATCGTATTGCATTTCCAATAGAAAGAATTACATTTTTTTAGCATTTTAACATTTAAATACTAATTATATATCAAAAAGTATTAACTATTGACATTTTTCGAAATATTAGGTATATTTTTTACTATTTTTTTTAAGTTTTTACCTTTTTGAATGATACTCATTTATAATTTCATATTCCATAATAAAATATTTTTATGATAATGTTTATTACCTTTTATATGAAAATCGAATTTTGAACAAGTAAATGCATTTATTATGAGTACCTAATACATGTAGACACATAAAGTTTTTAAGGACCAACATTTTCAGGGGTATCTACCCAATTAACAACCCACTCATTCAAAATTCGATTTTTATACGTCAAAACTTATAGAAAAACTTTCTGCTTTGAAGTATGAAATTGAGAATTTATTAATTTAAAAAGTAACAAACTAAAAATGATAATAATAGGAAATAAAAATATTGTCCAAAATGTAATTTTATACATGAAATTAAATTATAAAAAAAATTTTTTTTTTTCAAAAACGTTATACTTTTTGAAATAAGAATTGTACATATAATATTAAAAGAATCTCCCAGTATAAGTAAAGTTTAGAAATAAGACTCAGCCACTGAAATATATTTAAATTCAAATAAAATTCTAATTCCTCTTTGAGTTTATAAGTTTTGAAAGATTGAAGTATGAATTAAATTTGCAAAGTTGTGTAAACTTCATCAATAGGTATATTAGATAAAGATGCAGGGAGGAAGTTAAAAACCAGAACCAAGGACGTACTGACCAAGTCTTTTATTAAAAATTGCTTCATAGTAAGTCAACTTAGGGCTTTTCATTTCTTAAATTGTTTCTGAATATATAATTAGTCAAACTTTTTATCTATATTAATAGTATTAATAAAATATACGAAGACTATAAATATATATAATAGGTTCGATGCCCAAAAGTATAAGTTTATAACAAAATAAATTAATAAAATGGTTTACCAATAAACATGGAATTTTCAACTCCTTCATATTCTATTCGCAGTGTACTTGAAGAAAAAATCACATTATGGTTAAACTCGATGTGTTTTAATAATGCTGCCGCAGCAGAAATTGCATAAAATCTGTAAAAATTAATTATGATACAATGTACAACGATGTTATTATCAATTATATGTAGACTTTTATTAAAACAAATATTTCTCACTTTGGCAACACCTGTTCTAATGTAGAAATGCATTCCGGTATAATAGAATTTTTTAGGTAAAGTTTACCTTCATTTTCAGAAAAATGTTTTCGAGATGCAGTAAGTATAGCGCTTAATGGAAACTGATTTTTAATAGTATTGTACAACATTGTACCTTGCATTTGACCCATAAATGTATTTGGAACTAAAATCTATTAAACACGCATAAACACGAATAATAATACTATGTACTTTTTTAATCAACTAATTTTAACTGTTGAAAAAAATACCTCTGCGGGATTTAGAATATTTATTTTATTAATTGTGTTCATATACGTTTGAGTATCACTAATTTGGCATAAGATTAAAACTGGTCTTTTTAAATCAATTGCTGCCAATCCGATTTCACCTTGAGCGGAACCTCTGCCCTCAGTTAAAACTGAAAACAGATTGAAAATACTTTTTTATCATAACTTTCTACGTCGAACTAAATATATAACGTGTTTTACCTAATACAACACTGTTCATCATTTCACCTTTACTATCAGTTTTTTTTGTAAGTGATGGGTTACGGGATTTATTTCGCACAACAGCTGCAGAAACTGCCGAAACGCTAAAAAATATAACAACCACCATTTCAAAATATAGCTTTCATAATATATAATAATTTATAGAAGGTGTACGCGTACTATTTATTTTATGAAACAATTTTACTTCTCGATATTTTATCTATTGTAATTTGTGGTTTAAAATGTAAAGGACGAGGGATGTTATTTTGAGAGTTTATTTTTTCCTTATTAATGAGAAATGTTAATTTTGTTGATTTCTAATTATCAGAATACAACGAGTGGCCAATAAAGTCCTACCGACCAACGGTTGGCCCGGTTGGGTAGCTTGGAGGGAAAAATAGTTAGGGAGCTAATAATAGTAGTGATTAGAAACAAAAACGTTCCCATTAATTTCACCAGATTTTGACCTCACGCAGGTAAAAATAATTTCACTGGCTTTAATTCATTTTTTGGTCAAAATTATTACCTTCATTCAAACGACCACTGCCGTTTTCATTTATTTATAAAAGTTTATACAGTGGCTAACTTTTTCATAACCTGACTGCTGTCATTTCCAAGTTTTTGACTGTGCGTAATTTTAAGTATTAGTACAAATTGAAAACTATTTAATCATCTATTCCTTAATTACGCCAAAAAAGTATAGTAAGCTATACTTTATTCATTCGAACTTTGACCGTGCCAAATTTCGTTGCACAATTTTAAGTATTTGCAAGCATAAGTGCATAGTTTGTAAGACAATCCTCAGCACAACTTTTTGTAGATAATTTTTAATCTCTAACACATTCTACTTTCTATTTTTGTTATTTGAAAAAAATAGGACAGGGAATCTGCGTAAATTTGATTTTCCGTTCTTATTTTTTTTTTATTTTTTTTTTTTTTGATTTAAATATTCACTTTTAGTTGGTGCTGGCACAACGTAAAAATAGCGTGCACGTTGAAAAAAGATTTTCCCCATTCAACGATAAATATTAAACATCATCACCTGCAAGCTGGTGTCGCTAGAAATGATTTAGGTTCAATAAGTTGACGGGGAGTGCTGTTGACCACAAATTCTTCAATTTTTCGACCAACATCGTATTCTAATACGCAATTATTGTGGTGATCAGCCGCCGTCTTCGGAATAATAAAACTGTCGCTGTGAATTGTTCGTCTAGGAGATAACAACGACTGAGTGCATTCAATATCCGAAGTTTCAGCAGATAATCCACTATCAATCACTCCGAAATATCTGCTGCCAAGCGTCATTAAATCAGACCTACACATTGAACGAGAGTGCAATACACTGCTATCGATAACCAAATTTGTCGATTGGTGATTCACATTATTTGACAATTGTTTAGGCAATTGATATGTTTTATAACGTGACACATTGTATTGACCAGGTCTTCCTGTTCAAACAAAAACGAAAAAAATTGAATATTACTGTTGTTTAGTATTTGTTTGTTATACAATAATAACAAAATAAAAATAAAAATGTAATAATATGTTATGTACCTAGATACTATAGAGTAACTAATGTAACTAAGGACGTAGACACGGGGGAAGGTTAAGAGTTCAAACCACCTCCCCTTACAAGTCAGTTACAACATCGAAAGTATGTAAAATCGAGTTATCGAAAATTCGACTTACAGACGTTCGAGTTATCAAGGTTTCACTGTATTATTCTCTAAAATGATGACCCCCAATCCTATATTAAATTCCTGTCTATAGCACTGAGTATAACAATGGATTAACTGAACTATTTAAAAGTGTATAATATAAATAAAAAATGTATAATATTCATTATACAGGAGTAAAAAAGAAAAATATCTTTATTCAAATTTTTGTTACTTAGTTTTTTCTTATTTCATTATAATTATAACGAAAAACTATGGGTGATTACTAATTACACCACGTTATAATGCGTGCAAACTGCAAATTCTAATTTGACTATGTATTATATTAGTAATAAATTGTGTGAATTAGTATATAAATTATTTGTTCAGCGAAAAGCACCACATAAAATAATAGACCACACATTGACACTATTGGAAATATAATATTAGTATCTATATACAATAAATGACTTGATATATTTACTTATTTGAAAATCTTTCTCCGTTGTTTTTCGATTAGTGCCTGTTTTATTTTTATTCACCACGTTCATTTTTAATGTTTATTTTCGCCTGTAATTAATAGATTAAGTATTATTTGGTATACAGAAATATCTTAGTTGTTGAAAATACAAATACCTAATATTTTAGATACAGATGCGTCATTTCAGTTTTTCTTAAGGGGGATTTTCATAGTGATAGAAAACGAGTAAATAAGATAAAGGTATATAAATGTATAATGCATAGTATATTAGTATTGTATAGTAATATTAGTAATGCCTAAGTAATGAATGTAGGGTTTGAGAGTTTTTGTATTTGTATGTCTTTTTGTAGTGATGGTAGATTATTCTAGGTAAACTATAAATTTATTTTATGAAATAACGAAATTAAATACAAAATTTGAAATTGCATATTTGAGCATATTTTGCATTTTTTATTTTTATGTACGTAAAATTATCAAGAAACCCGTATTTTGATAAAATTCAATAATATTTTCAAAAATACATTACGATCCAGTAGTTACGTAGATACGTAAAATCGTAAAATTTTATGAGTCTATTTATCGATTAATAATCAACCTTGATTTCAACAGTAATATTAACAATTGATAAGTTGTGATAAAACTTAATAAAATATAAATTATTGATTTTCGAAAAAATAAAAACCAATATACGTGTTTACACACATCACGTTATTCGTAAATGTGCCAGTTTTTTTTCAAAATAAAGTTGTTTTATGATATGTAAACATATCGGTTGTTATCCAGTGTCCTGTCACTAATGGATCAGAAAAATATAACAATTTATTATAATGGGACTTTTAGCATTATGCTTATGCCTTATGGCTGTAGTAGTGAGCTATAACTTTCTATGATTTCATTTATGTGAATATCGGCTGTCATGGAAAAATCAGCGATAGTGACATATTACGGAATACGTCATTTTTTAAAAAAATTGATACAAATTGCCATAAGAAGGAATACTTCCTAATACAAATGTGTCGCTACCGTATGTATTTGTAACGGATAAAGCTTTTGCTCTAAGTCGTGAAACTTATTTACTCGGGAATACACGAAAAAGAAAATTACAAAAAAGAATTTTCAACTACCGGCTTGTGGTTTGGTTTCACTTAACTCTAAAAACTAGAACCTTATAATTTGACCATTCCATATTTTTTTTAATTTAATTTAGTCGATTTTTTTTTAATTTAAAAAAACCAAAAAAACGTAAAGGATGTGTATAAAAATGTATACAATATTTAAATAAAATAAAAATTCACTGTTAGATACATTAAATAGCACGTATAACAATTAAACGACTTATGACCGAGTCTAAAGTTGCAATAGTTAAGTATTTAAGTCACAAAGTATCGTTCATTGTATAATATTATAAAAATCTGTTAATTATATTTTTATGACAACGTATACATTGGTATCAGCCGCGTACTCAGGTTTCTTTTTTTTTTTGGGGGGGGAGTTTACAAATGTTCGTATTATCTTTTACACACAAAAATACACAATAACCAGTAAATTTTAATAATTTAACTTAGGTATATTAAAAAAAATTGGGAAGCTTCAGCCCTAGGCTTTGGGTACGCTATTGATTGATATTGTGCGTATTTATATATACCTTAAAAATTTACTTTGAATTTTAACATTTTTTACGTATAACGATTGATTACATATTATGAGATATTATGTATTAAATATTATGCTTAACTATAATGAGATTTTTCAAATAAGCTTCCATAAATAGACTACACTGTCTTCGCAAGTATAGTTATACCTATTAAACATAAAAAATAGACTTACCTAAAACAAAAGAAATATATATATATATTCAATTTGTCTTGGAAGTTGTAAAAATGCTAAATCTATATTAAAAACAACTAGTAAGTAGTAACGACTGAACAACAAACAAATTTTCTTCCGTAAATCGTAAAATAATGTGAATATATGATTGATATGACATAATAAGTAATAATACTTTATTAACTTCTAATAAGCGCGAAATTACGTGTTATATTCTATTCCATGAAAAACCATGCTTTAATAATCAAATCATCTATGAACATTTTACAATCGTGATAATATTATGATAAAATGCGACCACGATTTAAGATAGTATTATCTTTAGCCGTGATACTGATTAAAATAATTGAATTTGTTGATATTTAATATTAAGGGGAATATCAAATATTTTGATTTTATGAATTATTATCGTGATTCATAGTTCATAAACAAAATCACAATCCATTTTAAATGAATTTATTTAATAATTTTATAATTTACTTGTAACATGTCTTATGACGTGTATTTTTTAATGCTTAGATAGAGTTTAGTGTATGTACGTAGTCATAATATTATTAATATTATAATTTACAATTTAATCATGGAAACTCTTTATATAATTTCTATTAATATTATATTTAGTATAATTGCGTTTTTTTGTACTTATAATATTATACCACATTTAAAATCTATGTTTATTGGCGCTAATTTATACGGAAAAGATTTAAATAAAAAATCTGAAAATAAAATGTAAGTTCAAAATATCTTTAATCTATCTATATTTTTTATTGAAATTGTGACTACTGACATATAATTTGTAATATTAATTTTTACTCGACTTTAATTCTTTATTATTATTAAAAACTATTTTTAGATAAATTTATATATTTAATAGCTGTGTGATCAATAATATTTCAATAGCCTTATATTATTTTAATTTAGACCCGAAGCTTTTGGAGTAGTTACAGGATGCACATTTCTGATCACAATCTTTGTATTAATACCAGTCATATTTGGCCGGCACATGTTACAAAATGATACAACTCTATTTCCACACAGTGAAGTAATTTTTTTTATTTATTTTTTTTTTTAATAAAATATTCTGATATTAAATATTTTAATAAAAAACATTTTAGTACTTGAAAATTATTTAAAAACAAATTTCAATATTTTAGGGTTTATTCAAACAATTATCATAGGTAAGATGAGATAATATGTATCTTAATTACTTATTAATTAAAATATTTAAATAGTACCTTGAAATAATTTTTTGAATAATTTCAAAAAATCTAAAAATTAGTTGTTTAATCTTTTTTTCAGTTTGTAGAAATGCTTGCTGCTTTGTTGTCAATTTGTTGTATGCTTCTATTGGGATTTGCAGACGATGTTCTGAATTTACGATGGCGACATAAACTATTATTACCAACCATTGCTTCTTTACCTTTACTTGTTGTTTATTACATAAATTTCAACTCTACAACAATTATTGTACCTAAACCCTTCAGAGATATTTTTGGAATATCTGTGAACTTAGGTAAGTCTTACATTTTTATTTAGATGTCTTTATGTTGGTTATACTTCATTACTTGTTTGAATGTAATATTCTATGATTTATACAGGTTTACTCTACTATGTGTACATGGGTATGCTAGCTGTATTTTGTACAAACGCTATTAATATATTAGCTGGAATAAATGGTTTGGAAACTGGACAGAGTCTCATTATTGCAATTTCTATTTTCATTTTTAATTTAATTGAACTATCTGGGGATTGTACTCAAGCTCATTTATTTTCATTGCATTTTATAATACCGTTTATATCTGTTACTTTTGCCTTATTAAAATATAATTGGTAAGTAAATTATTGTAAAAACTATTTCAGTTTGTAGCCATAATCAAAAATGTATTTTTGTTTCAGGTATCCTTCTGAAGTATTTGTTGGTGATACTTATTGTTATTTTGCTGGTATGACTTTTGCAGTAGTTGGGATAATTGGTCATTTTAGCAAAACTATGTTATTGTTTTTCTTACCACAAATATTCAATTTTTTGTACTCAATTCCCCAATTATTCCATTTCATTAACTGCCCAAGGCATCGTATTCCAAGGTATGAAATAAATACTTATAATACAGTGCTATAAAAAAAACTCCCTGATTTGTGAAATTATATTTATAAATTATACATATAATGCCATTTTAAATCAATTATTTTTAAAATTTATATAATTTGACCATTTAAGTGATGGACCTCATTTTTTGATACATTTATCAAGCCTCTTTTAGTAGTTGTCTATTACCATATAGGTCATCCCTGTAAGATGGCAATAACTTTCTGGGTTATTACCTCCTTTAAAACTTACTAAGCTTGATGATATTGATAGATTATGAGATAGCCCAGAGGAAAAAATTATATTGGTTCAAATCTGACGGTCCTCCAATGTTGCCACACAAGGAGAATATGTTCAAGATATATTTCTCTTTGAATAACGAGTAAATGACAAGCTGTATGATAAATACTAATAACGACATTGATAAATCTTACTGTCCATGTAAATACTACTGTAATACTACTAATGTACTTCCACCCAAAACCAAACTACAATCTTATAAAATCCAGGAAATTATTTTTGCCGCACTCTGTATAATACACATATTAGACATTAATTAATAAAACAAATAAAAATTATGTAATATGTAGATTGGACAAATATGGAACACTATCGCCAAGTTATGCAGAGTGCAATAATAAAAATATTTCAACTATGGGAAAAATATGTTTGAAATTATTTTCAATTTTTAAAATTATTTATATTGAAGAGAAATCTGATGGAAATATTAAATGTAATAATCTAACACTGATTAATCTGTGTCTACTTAAAATAGGACCAACTAATGAGAAAACATTGACTATAATATTGTTAATTATACAAGTAAGTTTTGATTATGATTTATGACTATGCTACACATTTGTCACAACATTTTTTTTTTTTCAGTTTGTTTGCAGTTTATTTGCATTTATTATACGTTACCCATTAGCATCATTATTTTATGATGTCTAATCATATTTTTTGCAATATTTTCTGTATGGGCCATTTTTAAGTTGAAGTTAAAATATTTTTGTAAACATGAACAAAATAACAAGAATAAATTGTTATTATTTATTTACTATGAAAAAACGTCATTTAACTATAAAATATTTCTGTAAATAAACAATTAAAATTTTTATATTTATTCAAAGCTGGATTGAATCAGCAAGTCACTATAAATATTTTTGTGACTCATTGAATGTAGCAATAACTCATAATAAAGTGGTGAAATAATTGTAAAATTGATTCAAAGTCTGGAAAAGATTAACAATTAACAAATAATCCATTTTATTTGTACCATGATGAAATGTAATATTTATAGAAAATACCAATCTCATAGAATTGAAAATATTACTTTTCAAATAATTTATTTTTATTGTGTTCAAAGATGGTTGATTATTATTTATTTTAGTAATCGCACTATGTGTATAAACTCATCATCGTTCATATAGGCAGACTGGCATATTAAAATATCTATTTTAGAATATTAAGTATTTTTGTAGTCGAATTCCCCTACACCTTTTGTACGTTGTCTATTATCAAATTTATTTTCTCTACAATTGCATGTAAATTTTTATATTTTTCTCTATATTGTAACTTCATGTAGACATGTAATAATGTCTTCGTTAAACATTTTATGTTATTCTCCTATCTATTATAAAATACATTGCATTTGCATCCCGCTAAAACATTTTAAAAAGAACTACTTGAAAGATAAACCATAAGTGGGCATGTCGCGCTCAAATCGATTCCATTTCGGATCTCTCATTTGGTTACACTGCGAAGTATAAACAAAAACCGGCGTCTCGTATTATCTGTGTCTGGCCACTTTTCTATCACATAGTTGATGATTATCATCATAGTAATATATTAATTTAGTTTTTTTGTATTTTACTTTATACGTTTAAATTTTCAACCCGGTATGATACTTCATTAACTTAGTTCAGACTCAGTGTAAAATTCAATTATTATTAAAAATCGGTGTTGTACAACATCTATACCAAAATTAAACATGAATAGCGGCATGCTATATGGTGGAGACGAAATCGGTGCTTTGGTATTCGACTTAGGGTCACAGTCGTTTCGTATCGGTTATGCCCAAGAAGACACACCAAAAGCAGAAATACCATCAGTGGTTGGTGTTTCAAGCGATGGTACAGCGGACACTAGTATGTTAGAGCCTGGTGCTAAACAAGGCAATCGAATCAACGAAAACACCAAACATTTCATTGACATTAACTCATTGTGTGTCCCTCGAAAAGGTATTTGACAATTACCTACAGCTTATAAATTATTGACACATTTTATTTCTTTATCAAATATTCTCTTTTTAGGTATGGAAGTAGTAAGCTATATGAAAGACGGCATGATCGACGATTGGGATTTGTTTGAGAAAGTATTGGATTATTCTTACTCAAAGTGCTTACAAACGGAATCGCAGTATCATCCGGTACTATTTACCGAGTCGTCGTTAAATGTCAGATCTAAAAGAGAGAAATTGGTTGAATTAATGTTTGAAAAGTATAACGTGCCGGCTACATTTCTAGGAAGGAATGCTGTATTAGCTGCATTTTCTTGTGGCCGTTCTACTGGTATTGTGGTAGACAGTGGAGCAACACACACTTCTGCCATCCCTGTACATGATGGTTATGTTATACCTAGTGCTATTGTCAAATCTCCTTTAGGTGGAGACTTCATCAGTATGCAATGCAGACAGTTCCTAAAAGTAAGTATATTATGTGACAAAGCATTTGAGTGTTTGTAATTTATTTTTTGTTTTTTTTTTTATAGGATAATGAAATTGAAATAGTTCCACATTATATGGTTGCACAGAAAGAACAGGTGAAAGAAAAAGAAAAGCCAATATGGACAAAGAAACATACTCTCCCTGAAATAACAGCTTCATGGCATAATTATATGTGCAAATCAGTTATTCAAGACTTAAAGCATTCTATATTGCAAGTATCCGAAAGTCCATATGATGAAAGAATAATATCAGCTCTTCCGACTTCTCATTTCGAGTTTCCTAATGGCTACAATCAAGTAATAATTTAAAAATTATTAATAAAACTCAGAAATTGATGTTTTTTTTTGGAATGTTTTTTTACATTTGATAATATAAAATTATATCAAATACTGAAAAATAATGAAATGTGAAAATTTGATAAAATTTCCTATATTGAATCATTTTAAAAGTATGGGCCTGGTGTCTTCTTAAAGCACAAATATTTTATATTTTCAAATGAACTGAAACCAAAAGACAAAAGCCATATAATTATTCTATTTATATATATATATATATATATATATATTATACTGTTGTATGTATTGTGCATGTGCAATATAAAACGAGACTAAACGCCATTGTCTATTATATACGGCAACAATATAAGTATGTAATAATGTCTTAAGTTGATGGCTAACGTACACAACTACCTATATTTATATACAAATTATTAAGATAAAATGATAACCAATTTCAAAATAATGATATAAAATATATTTATATCAATCTCTTGTCAAAAGTATCGATTGGACTAAAATACAGGCCAGTTGGTAACCCTAATATGTACGGTTGTTTGATATTTCAATATTATATGGTATCAGGTATACTATTCAAACGGTATTAAACAATCACTAGTAAACTAAAAAAATTATCAACCCTATGTGAATTCATTGTATTCAAATATGTTAATAAATGGTTTTAAAAAACATTAATGAATAAGTGTTTCATGACATAATAATTATAATTTATTTATGAACTAAAAAAGACAACATAATATTTGTATAATAATAAACTTAAATTGTCATATACATTGATTTTTTTTTCATTTTTTCAGAATAGTATATAGTAATTATTTTTTAAAAAATGCTGTTTACTTAGCTTATACTAACAATTAATACATTATTTTATATTTAGGAATTTGGCAACGAAAGATTCAAAATACCAGAAGCCTTATTTGATCCGAGTGCTAGTATGGGAGGTTCTATGTTGGGTGTGAGTCATATTGTTACCACAAGTGTTGGAATGTGTGATGTGGATGTAAGACCAGCCTTATATAATAATGTTATTGTCACTGGAGGAAATTCGTTTTTACAAGTAAATTATTGATTGAATTATGAACTAAATTGAAAAATATAATAATGTTTTTTATGTTTATTACTGGCATTTATCAATTCACAGGGTTTCCCAGAAAGATTAAACCGAGATCTTTCTGCTCGCATACCAGCTAGCATGAGATTGAAATTGATAGCACCTAATGGATCCACTGAAAGAAGATTTGGTGCTTGGATTGGTGGTTCAATATTAGCATCTATTGGAACTTTTCAACAAATGTGGATTAGTCATCAAGAATTTAAAGAAGGAGGTAAAAGTCAAATCGATCGCAAGTGCCCTTAATAGATTATTACTTAATTTTTATAATATACAATTTATACACATACAATTTTTATACATTTACTTATAGTTTTATAGTAAATATTCCACACTTTTATTTATATAAAATATTGGATGTCTTATTTTATGATGACACTATCCTTAAGATAATCATAGTAAACAAATAGAATCTAAATTTAATGTTTATATACAAAGACCTTATCCAGTGTGTTAAGAATAGATTAACAGTTATATTTTTTTTTTCATTTTGTGTATTACGTGTGTAAATATGTACAATATATATTAAATATATAATGTTTAAAATCAAAGTTGTTTTGGAGGTGCATCATAAGTGTCCAATTTCCATGATAGCAATTATAGGTATTTATATTCTTTATTTTTTACACTTACATTTACTTGTATTTAACAATATATTTTTATTTCAATTTTGGCATAGCATAGCAGTATATATTAGCATATATTTTCATACATTTAATTACAATATTTTCTCTTTAATTGTTTCGTGATTTTTGTTATGCATTGATTTATTAAATTGTCAGAATACTAATTGATAAAAAATTCAGTCTCAAATTCACATTTCATAATATTGTATATTGTAAATATAAAAATTAAAATTACATTTTCTTATATTTTTTTTAATTATGCGAAACAATAACAATTAATTTAAAATAATAATGTATGCATTTAATTTCTATTTACAATGAAAATTATTTTTTATTACTTAACATATCAGAATATTTTTTTTATATTCAACATCACAACAGTTTTAAATTATTTCCATACTGATACTATTCTTATATCTCTTTCTATTTCTTCGTCCAAATGATACACATCTAAATTTGTAAAACAGCTAATTATATTGAGCGAGTTTAGGCCATTATAGTAGTTGCCCATGTATGTTTTTTCTACATCTTTTTCTTTTAATACCACAGGATACTAAAACAAAATAAATTTGCTTGCAAAAATAAATCATTGCATCTAAAAAATTATTTCATGCACATATTTTAAGACTGACAGTTTTTAAAACTTTGTTTAACAAGTGATGAAGAAAAACAATTTTGAAAATACAATGTGTTATACTGTTATAGGACATTTAATTAATTTTAAAATATAAATTTGAAATTAACTCTGAAGCTAATGAAATATATTTGTTACATAGGTTATTTATTCCAGAATAAATAGAATGATATATTTTTATGGCAGAGATACTTTAATTTCTGAGTAGATGTAGGCTGGTGACAGATAATTTATTGTGTGGGGTAAAAAATATAGTACTCTATTAGATGGATTATTATTAATATTTTGGTATGTTTCAATAGCCATGATACAAAATAGTTTATCAACTTAGGGCAATCAACTTCAACATCAAATAAATTCTATTTGCTGTAAAAAGAATAAGATGTTATATTAGGAGTAAAATAGGAATTGATTTCAAAATCCTTGAACAAAAATTAATATGACATGTAGACAGAGACAACTACAGAAAAATTACATAGTAAATCTATATGTAAAAAAAGCTTATGTTCTTATGACATATGAGTTACCTTAAAAATATATTAATCAAGAAAAATAGCAAGTATCATACAATTAGCCATAACATAAAATTAGTATCAAGTTAAAATTTATTTCTTGAGGTATATTAAATAAAATATGTAATTTACCTTTCTCAACTGGCGAATGTAGCCATTAGCAAGACCATAGAGTACTAAATTTCTTTCATCAATATTTATTGAAACTGGATTAAACCTTAAACAGACATCAATAAATCGTGATCCTTGTCTCATTGCAGAAAACACAGTGAATATGTCCTTGAATGTTGCTTTTGGTCCATCTATAAAATATGGTTATTAACATACATTTAATATCAAATAAAAATTAACTAACCAGGTCGTGATATAGCACTAATTGCTTCATCATAACGACTTTTATTCCTTGCAAGTTGTCCAATTTTAGTAGTACATACATACATGTTACTATAACGAAATAAGTCTACTAATGAAACAGCATTACAATAACTAAAAAAAAATTAACAAAATATTTAAATACATTTGTATGCATTATATATTTATATTTTTATATTATTTATTTATTTGTATCAACCGAAAAGCTAAATAATAATAAATAATTTTAATAGATTACACTAAATTTTGAATACATGCAGCAACCACTTCAATATCCAATTTAGAAAGTTTAGAAATTTTACATACATGATTTACTCCATCAATAAATGGAAGTACCTGAAAACCACAGAGATATGTAATATTTCATTACATAACTATTTACAACAATATAAAGAAAACACTCACTTGTCTGGTAGTTAAATCCCACTGTTCATCTAAGACATCTATTGCAGATACTAGTAACGGTACATCAAAATCCAATGGAGTAGGTGGATTACATGAAACTTCAATTACATTTAAATAAATAATTGACTGCCGTGCTATAAAAATCATGATTATTAATGTAAGAGATAGTACCATGTTTATAAATTCTAATATGATTAACCCCATAAGAGTATGTACAAAGTAATTAGGATAAGCTATTGCTGTTGCCTACAAACTTTTTTTTTGGTCATACTAAGTAATTTGGATGACATGTTAACATATATAATAGTAGATAAATTTGATGAGAGAGACTTCATTGATAGAAACCTTCAGAATTTGATTTTAATTCAATTTAATTTAATTTAAATTTAAAGATTACAGCACCAGTGTCTTTTGAGACAACAAAAGAGTTGTTGGGGAGTGTGTATGAGGATAAGTAGATTTGGGTGAACATTTTGAGTGAAATTTTGTATAGTATTTTTTAGCCAGTTAATCAACAGTGTCAATTTTTAAATCATTGTGTAGTGCTTTAATTGTTACTTACCATGGGATAGAGGCTGTGATACAGAAAAAAATCACAATTTTATAGGTAATATGTAAAGTAATAAAATTGTTATAGTGGTTCTAAATTATGTTTATTGTATATTAAATTAACCATTAATGTTTGATATAGAAAAAATAAACCATATTTTAAAAATAAATTAAAATATATTTTATACTACTTTGGTATGGGAGTATGCATGGTGATTAGTGGTGCAACTACAGGGATGTTAGGGGATGCCAATCCAGTCCCAAGTTTATTGTTTTTATAATTTCATATACCTTTTATGTACCTACCTAATTTTAACATATATAATTTTATATTTAAGAATTTATTATCAGTTCACATTGTTTTTTCTTGTCTTGGATTTTAATTTAATTAGATATTCTCAGAAGTTCAGTAATATGAAAACAGTTTTTAATTGATGAAAAGATTAAAAAATTGGTTAAGAAACATTATGGTACAACAGCTTTTTACTAAATAAAGTATCATAAAATATATAAATACCAAAGAGATTTGGCTAATGAAATTGATATAGAACAAATATTAAACACATTTGCAGACATAGGCATAGAAAGTTTTGTTAAGCAATTTTATAATATAAAATAAAATATGTTGACATTTTTTTTGAATAATAGCATGTTGAATTTCATAATAGTTAAATTAAATATTGATAATGTGTAATGTTGGATAGTGAGGCTCTGTATATATTACATAATTTTAGCATATAAGCATTATAAGTATTTTAATAAAAAAATTTTTTACGTATAAAACTAATAAATGTATCAATATAATTATATAAATACTATTAAATAGTATTACCTATCAATGTACATCTTTTGTACAAATTTAAATCATCCATTACTTTACTCATAAGACATAATAATTCTTCTTGAGTCTTTTCCGATTGATCACTTTTAGAAAGAAAATTATCTTCTATTTCCAAGTTAAACTGCAGAACATTGAAAAAATTAATATTTTGTTGTTAATTAAAATTTCAAATAAAATTTCTATACTAAAAATCAGCATAAATGAATAATGCAATTAAAGTTAGGAGAAGTATATTAAAGAAAATTTAAACCATCAAGAGCAAGTCTTATCATCAATTTTAAAAAGAATCCCAGAAAAAAACCACTAAATAATTATACTTATCTTAATCTGTGATAAAAAAAATAAAACTAAACCAAAAATATTCCTATTTTTTTTTCAAGTAATCCATGAATAATATTTTTTAATTATAAAAAAAATAATTAAAATAGTTATATTCTACATTTACATAATTAATTCCGTACAAATTTAAAATTAAAATACCTATTAAAAAAAATTAAATTTATATATTTTTTTAGATTTTTTGGATACTATACAATTATTTTGAACATTTTATAAATTGAAAACTAAAAAATAATTGCAAAATCTAAACTTAAAATACTTTTTAAAAAAAAACTGTACCTTTAATGTTTTTAAACTGCTATTATAACAACTTTTTGAAAACTACTAGGAATTTTCAATTTTAATCTCTCAAAAGTACCAACTAGATTCACTTTCCCACTAAAAATGATACTGAAATTGAAAATCGAAACATTTTTTCAACTACTTATCATGTATACAGATACAAAAAATAAAATAAAACCATACATCATTGTAAAATTAATACATTTATCGCTCCACTCAGAATCTAAAATTGAAATAATATTAAATTGTAGTTTAAGCAAAAGAAAGTGCAGTCTAAAATGATTTATAAATCCATAAATATAATTTAACAAAAATATATATTCAAGTAAATATACTTATCTTAGTTCATGAAAAAAACCAAGACAAAACCAAAAATATTCCTATTAAACCTTAAAATATTATGCAATTATTTATATATTTATTCTGTTTTATTACAAAGATATTTCAATTTATTACAAAGATATTTTTTGTATTAATTTAAATAGGTTTTATAATATGATGGCAAGAATTATTATGTATTATGATTTTATATTAAGTGTGTTTCAAAAAAAATTTACATATATATATATATTAAAAATTGAAAATTGTTAAAGTTCTAATTGTCATGTGTATAAAAAGTAGTGTAATTTACTTAGAATAATAAAACTAAAAGTAATTTGTTATAACATGAATTTTATATAGTTTTAGAAATTCCATTTGAAAACACTATTGCTTTTAAAAATTAAAAATAAAACTCAACAACATTATGAGACAAATTAATCTATCAAGATAATTAATTAAAATTTCAAGGGGATTAAATTATATACTATTTATTATTTATATTATATTAATTATATTATTATCATTTTGTTTTTTTTCTGAATACTGATAAAAATACTTAATTTCCAACTAAAACATTAATATAACCCCAGGCTGAGAGGTGAACTAATGTGACTTATTTAATTTGCTAGTCCTGATTAAAACTAATGATAAAGATACATACCAAAAAAGTAGATAATTTTTTTACAATGGGTTCATAATGTAATGTATGAGAATTATGATCACAAACAAAACACAAATTGAAATAGTATGCATTACGAAGATACTTTTGGTCATTAATTTGTATCGGATAACCCAAAATTTTGTTGTCCCTTGTTGTTCTAAAACAAATTGGAAATTCTCAGTGTTTTAAAAATGGTATACTATTACAATGTCGCAATAAAAATGTTGTTATATAGATGGTATTAAAAATTATGAGATATTCCTTATATATAATTATCAATTAAGCTTTTTACAAATTCATCACAATTTCTTTTCAATTAAATTTCAGAATCTTGGTATTTTTAATTGGTTCTAAATCGACAGTCTATTATTTGATTTGTAAGCTGTTTAAGCTTTCTTTTTATTTAAGATATTAATAAAAACCCAGATTAATAGATAGCGAGACTTCCACACACTTATTAAAACAATTATGCCAACACTTAATTGAATTTTGGAAAGTTAAAATTTTATTTTATTATGATATTTTTGTGCGACATTATAATATAGAATCTTTAAAAACAATTAAAATATATTTCAATTAAATACTTACACTGTGATTATAATTTTTTGAAGTTGGCCTTTTGGTATCATATATACACTGACTGTTTCAAATGTATCCTTGCTCATAAAATCTTTTGGCACCTATCGGACAACACATAAATAATAAATATTTTAATGGGGAATTGTTTGTAAATCATGAAAATTGTTACAAGTAAATAGTAGTTTACTATATGGCATTTTGCTATAATTAACTGAACATACATATTATGTTATACACTTATGCTAAATTATACTACAAGGTTCTTGTTATTAATGTGTTAATAAAATTCCAACAAAAATAAGTACCTAAGAAAGTTATGTAAATTAGAAAATATTACTTTAAAAAAATGTATTAACATAGACGAATAAAATAGCATATACCTGACACAAAATTTTTGGTCCAGCAGTATGATGAAAATGGCAAACAAAAATACATTTTATAGGATTATCATAGGGGTCTAATGGTTCCATTTATTAGATATTTATTTTTATTTAGAATAACAGATTGAGATATTTAAAAAATTTAACACAATTTTATGTACTACTACCTATTTATATAAAGGTATAAAATTAGGTAATAGTTAATGTAAAATACTAAAATATAAATAAATTTAAGAACTAAATATCTATTGTGGTTTTAAAAATAAAACTCCAAATGATAACGATGATAACACAACTTGCGAACTTGATAACGATAAAATAGATACATAATCATTGATAAATAGATATAATATATAAAAAAAAATGTATTATCTATGCCATGGGCATCGGTGTGCAGACATGTCACAAATAGGCCATTTAGGCTATGTTTAAGATACGCTTATATTATATAAACCTGGAGATCTTAATACATAATTATAAGCTCCACTTGGAAGTGGGTGGGTGTTGGTTGGTGAATGATACGTAATTCTTTTTATATATAATATTGTTTTTTCATAGAATGTTATGGTATTTGTACTGAGTCTCTTAATAAAACGCACTTATATTATTATTGCTGTGGGTGGTGTAAGAAAATTAAGTTCCACAAAAACAAAACTAGAAAAGGTTCTGCACGCCACTGGCCATGGCTATAGTATAGATACGGCCGTGATCCGTGCACATAATAGACTTCTATATTTACTATATAAATCATAGACTATTAATCTTAATAAGGTTAAGGTTTATTTATCTTTATATCTTTATCAGGTTTATTAACACTACATTATAAATATATATCCACATAATATACCCACATATTATTCTCATCGTTGAACAATACTTATAATGATTGATATTTTGAATAAAAATACAGAACAAATTATTATATGTATAGAAGTATGAATTTCGATTATCGATAACACGGACTCACCGTACGGGTGACAACCAGTTGCGTCCCGCGATAAAAATTTCTTCCGAATTGCGATGCAAGTTTTTTTGAAATGCATACAAATTAAATATATTTTAAATGTAAAATAATATATTATTCTAAAATTTACCATTAGTCGATATATATTTAAATACGTTTTATTTTTTACAGTTATTTGTAAGTCGATTCTAGTTGGAATGGCAAATAAGTGGCACGCATAAGATTTTCGATGGCACTCGAAAAAATTTCATTTGCCCATATATATTTATAGATTTTTAAGTAACATACAATAAAGCCTTGCAATCAACATCATATCAACCATACATAAAAAAAGCTTTCAACCAATAATAATAATTTAATAATTTTTTTACATAATTTTATTCATTATAATCATTAATTTTTCATTTGTATTTTTCTGTGTTAATAAAAATAATTATAGCATGGTTATAATTTGAATTATATTATAAATTGGCACGTTGAAAAAATCATATTTGCCATCCCTGACTTAAGAGGACGTCGTACCCGCATGTGTTGTCTCCGTCTTACACACGTACGACAAGCAAATGTTCATTCATCAGTTTCAATAGTGTGTTGTTAGTATTGATATTAGAATGAATTGACTTATTATAAAATTTAAAGCTAAGATTATTATCTAGGGCCTCACAAAGGCTTTTATTGATGTGTTTATTTTTAAGTAAGTTATGATCATTTTCAAATATACAGTTTAAAAAAGGTTATAACTTACTTAAAAATAAAAATATCAATAAAAAAATTACGTGGGACCTTAGATAATAATCTTACCCTTAATTTTTATAATAAGTCAATTCATTCTAATATCAATACTAACAACACACTATTGAAACTGATGAATGAAAATTTGCTATGTCGTACGTCTGTAAGACGGAGACAACACATGCGGGTATAACGTCTTTCTTAAGTTTTGAATTCTTTAACTGTGGTACCTATTAATAGTATTTTTTTAATTTGTTATTTACCTATAGACGTTGTAATTTATTTCATTATAATTTAATTAATAAAATAACTAAATATAGTAAATAGTATAATAAATTAGGTGCAATTACAGGGAAAGGCTAAAATATTATAAAGTAATACAATGTCCAACATGGTTCTATAAAGCTAAAATTTGGTAGCTATATGTAGCTTAATAAGTAGGATCCTCTGCCTATGACAATGCCACCCAAACATATATCTCCTCACGAAGTTACATACCTAATTAATAAATCTCAGAAACACAAATCTCCCGGCTACGATTTAATTACTTCCGAAGTTGCAGTTCATCTCCCAAAAAAGGCCTTACTGTTCCTCACTTTTATTTACAATTCCATGATAAGGCTCACCTACTTTCCTTTACTA